>PVKB01000960.1:0-106847 GCA_004027205.1 Ctenodactylus gundi
TTTCCCATTGGCGGGATTCACAGTCTTCCCGGGAAGATCTAAAGCATTGGCTCAGGGCCACGTTTATCACAACGTCACATCCTAATCCCTCCTCCCTCCTTTCTGCCTGTCTGGTCACCTGATCGCGTACGGCGCGAAAATGTAAAGATCCACCATCTTGAACAATGTGCCACTGTTACCGCTAGGTGACGCTCACACCCTCCAAGATTATTCTTTTTTAAAATACGTATTTGTGATACATAATAATTATATTCAACTTGAGGAACTGGTGCACACATATGACGCATCTTGATCAATTTACTTCCCTTCCCACTGTTGTGTCTCCCCACCCACATTTCTTCTTCACAAAAACGTGTCTCCCTGTCTCCCACATAATTTTTCCTTAAGATAATACCTGAGTGACCCAGTCCCCATGACCCAGGCCCATAATCCTAATTTTTCTGAGAGGCTGACACAGGATTGTAAATTTGAGCCCAGCTTGGGCACTGAGTGACATAATGAGACCCTAACTCAAATTTAAAAAAATTAAAGAAGGGCCTGGGGTTCTAGCTCAGTGTGAGTTCAATCCCCAGTGCTAAGAGAGAGTGAACCACATGTGCCACCAAGTGCCATTAGAAATACAATGAATTAGGTAGGTTCTCCCAACTCTAGGGGCAGCTCCAACCTAGGCCAGCCCACCACCTCATTCTCTACACACGCACTTCTACTTGACTGCTCGGGGAGCAGCTTAAAATCACTCACAAGCTGGAATGAAGTTTGATCCAGAAGCCAGACTCCACTGCTCAGGGCGGGCAACTGCAGCGGCCGGTCCTGTCGAGGAGTGCCAGCTCCGAGCAATGCCCTGTCTGGGCACAACTTCATTTCCTAAGCTCCTCTGGTCTCAGCTGTCATCGATATTCGTGTAGATTTCTCACTTACAAAACTTTACCTCCCCAGCCGAGTTGCTTCACAGTGGCAAAGGCTGGTATTCACTGTCACCAATACCTCAGGCACTTTGACTGGAGTCATGCCAAGCTTTCTGGTGACCTCTGAGGAAAGCCAAGTGAAGGCAAACTACAGTGAGCAGAAGACCTCAGCCACATGCAGACTGCAGCGCTCCAAGCTCTCACTCCTCTGTAGAAGCATCCAGCATTGTTGGTTGGGTGGAGAAGGCCTGGTCACATGGTGGCAGCTGGGTGCAAAGAGAGAGAAAAGGCCCAGGGTCTACTGTCCCCCCAGAGTACGTGCTGCAATGGCCTAACTACCTCCAAAGAGGCCCCACCTGGCAAGGTTCCACCACTGTCCAATGGCACCAGAGTCCGGGGACCATGCAGTCAACATATGGGCTTTCTAGGGTGCTTCAGATTAAACCATAACAATAAGTTTGGGGCAACCTGTGTTTATAGTTTAAAGATAGACCATTTGCCTAGTGTGTGTGAGGCCTTGGGTTCTATTCCAGCACCACATAAAAAAATACAGGTATAGTAATTAATTTCAATACAAATTTTAATAAAGAGAGAGAAAATGGGGAAGAAATATTATTTTAAAAATCATCCAAGAATACAGGCATTTTATAGAACCAAATGGGTGTGATAATGGGAATCAGGGGGTATGGGCAGGGTGTGGGAGGACCAAAGTCTGGGGAGGGGAAGGATTGTAATGTGGATGTGATATGTGATATGTATGTGCACATTATAACGCTCATTATAACCAGTGTGTATCATATATACTAATACAAATGGGGAAAAATAAAGAAATCATGTGGGGCTATAGGAATAGCACAGTGGTTAGAACACTTGCCTCACAAGCACAAGGCCCTGAGTTCAATTCCCTGGCGCTACATAAACCAGATGTGCTGGTGTGCATGCCACACTGGGGAGGCTGAGGCAGGAAGATTGCCATGTGTTCAAGGCCAGCCCCTGGGCTAGTAAGTTCAGGATCATCTTAGACTACAGAGTGAGACCCTATCTCAAAAAAGAAAGAAAGAGGGGCAAGGAGGAATGGCGCAACAGTTAAAGCATTTGCTACCAAGTGCTAAGTCAAGCTCTAAGTACTTGAGTTCAATTCCCCAGCACCACTTAAGCCGGGCGTGATGGTGCATCCTATAAACTCAGCACTCAGGAGCCTGAGACAGGAGGACTTCTGTGAGTCCAAGTCCAGCCTGGGCTCTATAGTGAGTTCAGGACCAGCCTGGGCCACAGAGCAAGACCCTGTCTTTAAAAAAAGTAATAAGAAAGGAAGAAAGAAAGAAATCATGTTCGCAATATGACAAACTTCACAAAAGATGCACTGATGGCTCCCAAAAGCCAGATGAACTCTAAGTATGACAAACTCAAAAAGATCCACACCAGGACATGTATAACCAAACTGCCAAAAAAGGAAGACAAATAAAGAGCCTCAAAAGCCTCAGGAGAGCCGACATGGAGGCACACACCTGAATCCAGCAGGCAGGAGGCTGAGGCAGAGGGCTGCTGTCAGTTGGAGCTTCACAGTGAGTTCAGGGCCAGCCTGGACTACAGAGGGAGACCCTGTCTAAGGAAAAATAAAAAATAAAAATCATGTAATTCAAAAAACAAACTAAACTGCCAGGCCCAGTAGGGTAGGTAGGCCTGTAATCCTAGCACTCTGGGAGGCAGATGAACTGCAAATTCACAAGTTCAAAACCAGCCTAGGCACCTTATCAAGTGAGATTCTCTCTCCAATAAACGATAATAATAATAATAATAAAGGCTGGGGGGCTGAAGTAATGGCTCAGCGGTTGAAGCGCTTGCCTAGCAAACGCTAAGTACCCAAGTTCGATTCCTCAGCATCACATAAGCGGGGCATGGTGGTGCATGCCTGTAATCCTAGCACTTGGGAGGCTGAAGCAGGAGAATCCTAAATTTAAGCCTAGCCTGGACAACATAGTGGCTTAGCAAAACCCTGTTTTAAAATCATAAATCAAAAGGTGGGCTGGCGATGTAGCCTAGTGTGAAGGCCTTAGGTTCCATTCTCTCTCTCACTCTCTTTCTCTCTTTCTCTCTCTCTCTCTCTCTCTACCTCTCTCTTTCTGGGTCTTTGGGCCACATGGCTGGGAAGCCCTGGATCTGGAGGCACAGCCAGTGGCTTGCCCAGTTCTTTGGACAGGTCACAAAGCACCTAGGAAAAAGGAGGGCCCGGGCCCCTCTTGTGTGACACCAGCGTGATCAACATTGGATGGCCGTGATCAGATTGTGGGCCCAAGAAAGGTCCAGAGTGAGCCTTCCCACACAAACACATCTCAGCATTAGCTACTGATCCGAGGCTTGGGAACCTTTCATGTGTGGCCCTCCCAATTTCCCACAACTGCTCTTACAAACAAGCAGCTCGCTCCTGGGTCACAGCCCACAAATCAGAGAGCTCTCAGCAGGTGACCGCTTTCTACTTAAATGAAAACATTGAGAGTATCAGGTGCCAAGGAAAATTCTCCTGGAGGAATTCTAGAACAGCTATACTGAACTTACTACCCTCTGAAGGAAGTGAGCTAATAAACAGATGTCTTTGAAATCTACAGGATTAATTTTATTGCCCTTTTCCAGCAAGACGTAAAACGAGGGGCTGAGGGTGTAGTATAGGCGTTGAAGTGCTGGCATACCAAGCGCAAGGCCCTTGTTCAATTCCCTTGCACCATGTAAAGTAGGCATGGTGGTACACACCTGTAATCCCAGCACTTGGGAGGCTGAGTTGGAGGACTGTAACCTGCTTGAGGCCAGCCTGGGCTCCATAGTGAGTTCAGGACCAGTCTGTACTACAGAACAAACTCTGTCTCAAAAAAGGTATAATATAAGTCAGTCCTATAATCCCAGCCCTTTAGGAGGCTGAGGCAGGAGGATTACAAGTTCAAGCCCAGGCTGGGAAAGAGTGATCTAGTGAGACACTGTCTTAAGAAAGGGTCGACTTAAAAATTGAGGAGAAGAGGACAAAGGAGGGTAGCCTAATAGGTTGGGAGAGCAGAGAGATGGGCTACTAGTTTATGGGAGATGGGCCCACACCAGAAGTCAGAGTTGTCATCACATGGCCAACTGTTAGGGCCAGGAAAGTTATGTCAGGACTGAGGGAAGGTTACTAAGGCCAGGGAAGAATGAGAGAGCAGGTATCTCTAAGCCAAGGTCATGTATAGAAAGCCCAGCTCTGTGTGGGAATGGCTTACAAGTTCAGCACAGGAGCCACAGTATGGGACAATAGAAGTGGATGACTGCAAGCCAGGCCCGTGACTCAAGGCTGTAATCCTAGCACTGTAGGAGGCTCAGTCAGGAGGACCACAAGTTCAAGCCCAGCCCGGGCAACTTAGCAATTCTTTAAAAATTTATTCTTATTTTTATTTTCTTGAGACAGGATCTCACTCTGAAGTCCAGGCTGGTCCTGAAATTTCTATGTAGCCAGGCTGGCCTTGAACTCAGAACAATCCTCCCACATGAGCCGCCACACCCAGTTATGTCGTGCTGGAGAATCCAACTCAGGGCCTTGCACTTGCTAGGTAAGCCCTTTAACTGCTGTGTCATTCCTCTAGTCCAATTTAACAATCTAGAAGGGCCATGTCTTGCAATAAAAATAAATAAATAAATAAATGTTCTAGGAATGTGGGTCAGTGTAAAGACCCTGGGTTTGATCCCAAGTAGTAGTAGAAGAAGAAGAACAAGAAAAGAAAACAATTACAGCTTCAGAACACCATCAAAGTTATCCAAGATTATCTGCTACTTACTGTAAAGACCCTGTTGAATAAAAAGCATTCTTACTCTGGAGTATGCTTTGAACTAAATGCACTCTAACTGAGCTATAATGGTCTACCACAAGAAAGTATCACTGAGCTAATAAAGTGTTCCACACCTGTAATCCTAGCACTCTGGGAGGCTGAAGCAGGACAAATTTCAGCCCAGCCCGGGCAATTTTAATGATCTGGCAAGATCCTATCTCAAAATCAAAAATCAATAATGAAATAGGGATGTAGGTCAGTGAGATGACCCTGAGTTCAATCCCTAGTACCAATACAAAACAAAGAAAGAAAAGAGTCCTTGATGCCAGAATTTGGTCTCCCAGTTAGCTCATGGCTAAAATAAAATCCCTAGAACTTGCCTAAGATTTGAACTCAAAATCATCCACAGTGGGCTGATAAAGGCTCTCCACACTGTTTGTTTTGTGCTGGGGACAAAAATCTCAGGCCTCTGCACTTTTCACTATAGTCCACATTGCACTATATCCCCACACCTTTTTTTTCGGAGACAAGATGTTACTCTGTAGTCCTGGCTGGTCCTGAACTCACTATGTAGCCCAAACTGGCCTCAAACTAACAGCAATTTGCCTCCTTCAGCTTCTGGAGCGTTGGGATTACAAGTAGGCACATCACACCAGGCTAACTTCTATGTGGTGCTGGGGAACTGAGTCTTGCGAATGCTAGACAGGAGCTTTAACAACTGAGCTACGCCTCCAGCCCCCAAGTCCATTTTTTGATTTTGTTTTTTTGGACAAGGTCTTTGCTAAATTACTAAATTATCTGGGCTGAGCTCAAACCTTCTAATCCTCCTGCCTCAGCCTCCCAGAGTGCAGGGATTATAGGCCTGCACCACCAGGACTGACTTCCATACTGTTCAGTTTGTTTGCTTCACCTCTGTACAGGATTGAGATTTCATACAATCCTCCCAGCAGTATTATCCGTATTATCTGACCTCCCATCAAATATACTTATCCCAGCAGCCTAAGGGCAAGTCCTTGCTAGCTCAGGAAGAAAACAGGTGGGAGGCTGCAAAAGCCACAGAAACCGACCCTGCCCACAGCCCAAACAGCGAGGAGGGACTCGCAATCCTTAATCTTCTTTGTGCTTTTTTTCTCACACCCTCACCAAGCAGCTAGCACTCTGTCCTCAAAGGCCCACAAGCCATTTGTTGGCTAAGAGATTCTTCAGACCTGAGGCAAGGCTGCGTTAAAAGGATGACAGAATGGATAGATATAAATTTAATGAGAAACACAAAAGGGAGAGAAGGCAGAGGAGACAAGAACATCATCTAAGGAAAACAATTTTTCATCAACACCCTCGTCTCCCAGTGAAAGGCAGCTGACACCTTAGTCTCTTGAGACTCAATTAGTCAAGTCTTGCCTCATAGTCTTTATTGGCTGCATGCTCGCATGCAGAGAGAGGCAGACTGGGTTTATGTGAAGGCTTTACTCCCACCACCCTCTTCCGTGTTTACACTGCACATGCATTTTCTCAGCCACCCGAGCAGGCCCACTGAAGCCCGCCTTCTCCCTGATGGCTGGCCTCCTCTCCTCCCTGAGCATGATGTCTTCTGTCCCTTCCTCCGCCATCTCAGTGCTGAACTGTCTGGGCCTCATTTGCAGCTTTCTGAGTTTTCTCATCTCTGAAATAAGAGTAATAAAAATGGTGATGGGGCTACAGGAATGGCACAGCCATTAAAGTGCTTGGGTCCCATTCCTCAGCACCATATAAAGCTGGGCATGGTGGCGCACGCCTGTAATCCCAGCACTGAGGAGGCTGAAGCAGGTGGATTGCCCAGAGTCCAAAGCCAGCCTGGGCTACACAGTGAGCTCAGGACCTGCCTGGGCTATACAGCGAGACCCTGTCTCAAAAAAAAAAAAAAAAAAAAAGGAAGAAAGAAAGAAAGAAAAATGATGGTATGATCAATTCTAAAAATGTATATAGATCAGGCTGCCGCAAAGGTTAAGAAACTGGTGTGGGGGTGTGGGGGTGGGTGTGCATGGCTGGTGATGTAGCTCAGCAGTTGAAAACCATAAAGGGACTACATTGAACCTGATTTTATTACCTTTTAACCATAAAGGGACTACACTGAACCTGATTTTATTAGCTTTTTTTTTTCAGTACTGGGGATTGACCACATGGTCTTTGCTCTGAGCTACATCTCCAGCATTTTTCATTGCTTAATTGAAACACGGACTTGTTAAGTCATTAAGTTGACCAGGCTGAGCTTGAACTTGTGATCCTCTTGTCTCAGCCTCCAAAGTGCTGGGATTATAGGTATATTGCACTGGGCTTGGCTTATGGTCTTTATTTCTAAACTAAATTTCCTTGTTTAGAATTAGGGTGTTTGAGGGCTGGGAGCATAGCTCCCTGGTTAAAGCACTTCTGGAGCAAGCACAGGGCTCTGTGTTCAATTACTCAGCACCACATGAACTGGGTGAGGTGATGCACATCTGTAGTCCCAGCACTTGGAAGACTGAGGCAGGAGAATTGCCATGAGGCAATTTGAGGCCAACCTGGGCTATACAGTGACTTCAGGGCCAACTTGGATTACAGAGGAAGTTCCTGTCTGAAATCAATAGAAAAGGAACTAGAATGTTTGCTGAGGTTCCATCTAATTCCAGTAAGAAGAGCTGGTATCAAGAATTCAAAAAAGGGCTGAATGAATAGCACACAGTCAGAGAGCTTGAGTTTGAATCTTTAGCACCACATAAGCTATGTGTGGTGGCACACACCTGTAATCCTAGGCACTCAAGAGGATTGCTGTGTGTTTGAGACCAGTATGGGCAACAGAGCAAGACCCTGTATCAAAAAAAAAAAAAAAAAAAATGCTGGTGTAGTTGCAGAGAAAAAGGAACACTTCTACATTGCTGGTGGGACTATAAACTAGTACAACCATTACAGAAGGCAGCATAACGATTTCCCAAAAACCTGAATATAGATAGCCCATTTGATCTGGCTATACCTCTTCTGGGTATCTTCCCCAAAGAGTTAAAGTCATCATGTAAGAGTGATACGTGCTGTCAGCACTCAGGAGGCTCAGGCAGGAGGACTGCTGTGAGTTCAAGGGCAGCCTAGGCTACATAGTGAGTTCAGGACCAACCTGGACTACAGAACAAGACCTTACAGAGTCAGAAAAAAAAGAAAGAAAGAAAGAAAGAAAGAAAGAAGGAAAGTGATAACATGCACACCCATGTTTGTTTGTTTGATAGGCTCTTGCTCTGTTGTCCAGGCTTGTCCTGAACTCAATATGTAGCCCATGCTGGCCTCAAACACGCAGCAATCCTCCTGCATTAGCCTCCCAAGTGCTGGAACTACAGACATGAGCCACCACACCTAGTTTATGTGGTGCTGGGGAATCAAACCCAGGGCTTAAGTGCTCCAACTGCTCAGCTCTGCCCCCAGCCCTGTTCATGTATAGCCGCACAACTTATAATACCCAAATCTTGGAAGCAGCTGATACCCCATCAATGGATGAATGCATAAAGAACAGGTATATTTACTCAGTGGACTACTACTCTGCCTTAAAAATAAGTTTTAGACACTGGTAGGAAAATAATGCACTTTGAGACATCATGCTTAGCAAAATGAATCAGACACAAATACTCCATGATTTCTGTAATATGAGAAAACCAAACTATAAAAAAGTAAAATAAAATAGGATGGATGAGTAGGATGGTAGACTTTATGATGAGGGAGAGAGAATGTGTAGGGATGAGGGGTCAGAATGGAAAAATGAAGTAAAAATGATCAGGGTATGATATGTAAATGTATCGATTTCTCAAACTGACTGTTACTATATATTGCAAATACATACTAATAAAAGAAAATAATAAATCCCCTGATAATTATAAAAAGAAAAAAAATTTTTAAAAGAGTGTGTTTGACTACTTGGAAGATTAATGTGAGACACTGTCATGTGTTCCAGGAGATTAAATCCACTATTATTTCAGCCACTTGTAAATCCAGCCGCTCAAAGCCCTTTAGAAAGAAGTCTTTCACTTTAAATGCTGCTGGCTGGAAAAATAGTACAGGGGTTAGGCACTGGTTCCATTTCCCAGCACCATATACCATCTACCAGCTGGGCAAGATGGGACTTGCCCAGCACTCTGGAAGCCCTCGAAGCTGAGGCAAGAAGATTGCTGTGAGTCTGAGGTCAGCCTGGACTAAAGAGTGTGACCCTGTCTTAAAAAAAAAAAGGAAAAAAAAAAAAGTCGGAGGTGTGGGAAAACAGAAAATGCACCCACAGCGCCTGAATCCCCTGCTGGCTTCCTGCCACCTCCTCACACCGGCAGCGCCGGCCTTTGTCGAAAGCACCCCTCCTTCTAAGCCTGGGGGAAGCCAAGATTTGGGGCCCAGGGAGGTTTGACACTTGGCACGATTGAACTTAATTGGTAATCAAGCACTCCAAAACTCCCTAAGGAGTGCGCACACCTACTCCCCCGAAGGCCAGACAAGTGATATGATGGTACAACAATTAAACACAGGCTCACGGCTGGGGAAAGAATAGGTATTTTTTTGCAGCCGCTCCCGGTGCTGTACGTTGGGAGGAGAGGCATCGGGACTTCTCTGCTCAGGTCGTCCCCGAACGGCACTTCCTGCCAGATCAACCACGAAAATGCCAGAACAACCTCGGAGCCCGGAGATGGCACAGCAGCCATGGCAGGACTGAACGGGGCGAGGATTGCCGCCCACCCAGGAAGCGGTTGTGGGAGCCAGCGGGGCTCTCCGCCTCCTCGCCTGCGTGCTCCTTGGCAGGCCTCAGTTTCCCTGCGTGAAAAATGGCCATACTATCAACTAATCTTCGTCCCTGAGAACAAGGGGACTTCGATGTTTCAGTTTCAGGCCCCGTGCAGAAACCACCCGAGAGGATCGGGAGTTTCTTTCGCTTTTTGTTCAAAGGGAGAAAAATGCGGATTAAGGCTTTCTCGGCGTAAAAGGAAGGTAGCTCCGAGGATGCCTAGAGGGAAGACGACGTGGACAAAGCTTACTGCACGTATGCAAGCAAATCTGCATGTGTGCGCACAGGTGAAAATGCTCCGACAGTCAAGACCCACGGCGCTTCCGTATCACGCGGACGCCACGATCTCAAGACACCCGGCCGCCTACAGCACAACCTCACTGCGCATGGGCCGTCGCTGCGTGCCCCCCCATCTCGCGCCGAGCTCCGCCCCCGAGCGCACACCGCCCCGCCCACCTCCATCCCTTCGCCAGCCCGGTCGTCCGCGCACAGCATTGTGGGACACAAACAAAGTGCCCGCAAACAGGCTGGAGTGAGCGGCTCGGCCCGGCGGCGGCGCCGGCCCGCACGCGCGCGGCGGCGGCGGCGGCTCCCGCCCAGCCTGCCCTCCCCTCCCCTCCGTCCCTGTCCCCGTCCCCACCCCACGCGCCAGGGACACGCGAGCCGGTGCTACGCTCCCCTTCGCCTCCTGCCCCTGCCGCCCGCGCGGGGCTGCCGGGCCCCCTCGCTCCGCCCCTCCGAGCGCCCGCGCGCCGCGCTCGCCGCCGCCGCCGCACTCTCCCACCGCGCGGCACGCGGGTGGGCCGGGCCGCCATGCCCCAGCCGCAGGCTGCTCCCGGGCCTAGGCGCGGCGGCCCGAGATAGGGTCCCCTGAGCTCCCGGGGGAGGTGAGGGAGCCAGCCGCGCGCTCCGCCCCCTCCCCCCGGGCCGCCGTCGCCGCCTCGCCGCTCAGCCTGGCGGGGAGGAGGAGCAGCAGCAGGCCTCCGGGCCCCGGTGCCGCCGCCCGCAGGTAACCGCGAGGGGAGGGCGGGCGGGAAGACGGGGCCGCCGCGGCGCGCCAGCCGGCCCCTGGGGGTGCGCCCGCCGCGCCGACACCGCGGCTCGCCCCGCGGGGCGAGGAGGGAAGGGAAAACCTGCGCCTGTCCCCGTCACCCGCGTCGGGAGACACCCCTGAGGGTCCTCTCGGTGGCGTCTAGTCCCTTCGGGAGGAGGCTGGCGGCGGGCCCGCAGTCCCCGAGCTCGCCCGGTCCTCCCAGGTGTGCCCTCGGTTGCCCACCTGCCCACCCGCCGCGAGGGGCCGAGGTGTTACCCCCTCACCTGGTGGAACCGCGGGAATGAGACTCGTTTATTCCTGTCCTCCCAGCCGCTTTTTCTCTGGGACTGGGAATCGAAAGATGGCACTTCTTTTTAAAAGAAAGAAGAGAAATCCCTTTACCGCTCTTTCTTCCCTACCTGAGGACCACTTTTCATCTGGTCATTTGCAAGTGAATGACAAGTACGTTCGAACTGTTGAAAGGAAATGCCTGTGAGTGGGTTGTGTGAACCTTAGCCGGAATTTAAAGCCCAGTGATCGCCTACTGTGTTAGAACCTGCTTGTACAAATTAGGGCGCAAATTTAATTTTTATTTTAGCATGTAAGTACGTTATTTGTTGAGGTTAGGAAAAACTTCTGTTTAACTTCCACTTATTTTCTTAGTGTTTGACTCGGACCAGGTTCATACCCGAAGCAAACTACGGCAACCTGATAGATACCAGAGAATTTAGATAGCTAAAGGTATTGATGATATCTTTTTCCTAGCGTTTCAGTTGAGATTCTTGGTGTTAAGAACTGTGTAAATCACTTCCCCCTTTACTTCATTTTGACTTCCAGTGGATGCATAGTATTTAATTCTTATCTAATACAGGTTCTTGTGTCAAGAAGCATGAAAGTAATATTTACCCATAGGTGTGTGTTTACAGTTAATTCGTGGAAACTGGGTTTACTTATTTTTGGCAACACAGCTAGGCATTTTACATATGTAGACTTATTTAAATGTGAGAACAGCCTGAAAACTAGGCTGTTGCTGAATTTTAGACAGAAACTTGCAATACCAAGTAACTGGCCCTGGGCCACACAAGAAGTAAGTGAGAGTTGAGATTTGAATCTGGATACGGTTCTCGTGTAGGTGTGCTTTCTGCTGTACCTTTTGTTAGAGGTACAATTTCTTTTTAACTTTGTCATGAAAAAATCATCTTACAGAAGTTGAAGGCAAAAAATACAAATACAAATACCTTATTTCCAAAATCTGTGATTAACGTTTTTGTCACACAGTTCTCTCTTTCTTTACCTGGGTGAAAGATACTTATGACAATTGCATACTTACTTCTCTGTTGTCCCAAACTGTAGTCAGTCACAGGTCCTGCATTGCATTTGGCGCTTAAGTCGAATCCGTTCGGAAAAACAGGACAGGACCATTCCAGGGCCACATTTTTCTAACAGCTAATTAGCCAAAGCAGTTGTTTTGTACAATACCCCTGTGTTCTGGACTTCTCCCTATTCTCTAGGTGTTGGCACTTGAGTGTGTATGTGGCAGGTATTATAAGGAATGGAGCCTAGGGCCTTCACACTGAGGGTCTTAACTCTCAAGCCCAGTCTAATCCTGAACTCACTGTGTATTCCTCCTGCCTCAGCCTCCTAGAATGCTGGGATCATAGGTTCTTATTAAAGTTGCTAAAATTGCCCAGACTGGACTTGAACTCTGATCCTCCTGACTCAGCCCTCCAGAATGCTATTACAAGTCTCCTAGAGTCTCATGTAAGTGTGTGTTTTAAGATAGGGTCTTGCTTTGTAGTCCAGACTGGTTCAGAACTCTATGTAGCCCAGGCCACCCTTGAACTCAGGGCAGTCTTCCTGCCTCAGCCTCCTGAGTGCTGCAGTTAAAGGTGTGTGCCACCATGCCTGGTTTATGTGGTGCTAGGAAATCAAATTCAGGGCTGTGTCCTTGCTAGGCAAGTGTTTCAACCTCTGCTATGCCTTCAGCTCCACAGCCTATTTGTAGTTTTGATTTTGAGACAGGGTCTTGGTAGATTGGGCTGCAGTTTGCAATCCTGCCTCAGCCTCCCAGAGTGATTACGGACTTGTGCCCAGTGACCTGGCTCTTGGTGTTGTTTCATTTCTTCCTCTTTCTCCTAAAGTTCCTGCTGACTGGAAATTTGGTCTAAAATTTGGATAGAAAGAATTGGTCTTGGGGCATAGCTCTGTAGTGAGTAAAACATAAGGCCTTGGGTCCCATTCCCTAGCACCACATTGCCAGGCATGATGGCACACACCTGTAATCCCAGCATTTGGGAAGCCAAGGCAGGAGGATCGCCATGTGTTTGAGACCAGTGTGGGCTGCATAGTGAGCTCAGGCCCAGCCTAGACTACAAAATGAGACCCTGTCTCAAACAGAAAGGAAGGAAAGTAGGCTTGGTTTACCTAAAGTAAAAACTTTGTTGGGCAAAAGTACTTAATAGGTGATGTTGTGTGCCTCATATCATAAAATTGATTGCCAGGCTGGAGGAATAGCGTAGGTTTTTGGCCACTTGACTAGCAAGCACAAGACCCTGAGTTTGATTCCCATCAACATATAAGCAAGGTGTAGTGGTGCACCCCTGTAATTCTAGCACTAGTGAGGCTGAGACAGGAGGAATGCCCTGAATTGAAGGCCAGCATGGGCTACATAGTGATTTCAGGACCAGCCTGGACCGCAGAGTAAGACCCTATCTCAAAAAATTGATTGCCACACTGCTAATGATATATGAAATTTGTGATTAGTGTGTAACCTAGCAAATACTTTGACACCAGGTAAATAACTTGCTTCTGACTACATTTTGCTAGGGGATGTGTAATGGAAGTTCTCAGAAGAAAAGAGATTTCCTTTATTAGCTAGGGATAAACTAAATTGCTCCTAAAATGTAATGTAAATGCTTACTTTCATCACTTCAATATTGAGGGTAAATCCCTGGGGAACCAAGGTGTGCTGTGATCACAGTACTGTATGAAGCTGAGACAAGAGGATCACAAATTTGAGCCCAACCTATGCAGTTTAGTGACTTAGAGAGACCTTGTCTCAAAATAAAAAATAAAAAGGGCCTGGGCTATAGAACAGTGCAAAGGCCCTGAATTCAGTCTTTAGGACAGCAAAAAAGAAAAATGTTGGCAGAGAAATAGAATTCAAGTAGAAATAGATTTGCTTTTGCAGATGCTCTCCCCCCCCCCCCCCCCATTGAACCCAGGGCCTTGCATGTGCTAGACAAGCACTGTACCACTGAATAAATAATAACTATAAAAATAAACTGCAGCTTTTACTTGAAAATCGTATCTTTAAAGAAGCATGTAGTTAGAGGTTTTATGAATCCATCTACTCTTAGGCATAACTAGCATACACATGCTGTCTGTAGATATAAAACATTTGGACATGTTATCAGTGAAGATAGAATGTTTTGGATTAGATCAAATTTGGTAGGGCTTTTTTTTTTTTTTTTCTGAGAGATTTCTGTAGTCCAGACTGGCTGTGTGGCCAGACTGGCTTTAAGGTTGTGGTAGTCTTCTCGCCTCGGCCTCCTAAATGCTGGGACTAAAGGTATACATGCCTTGCTTAATGTTACGTAGTTTTAAGTATAGTGTTCAGTTGGTTTTAAGAGGGAACAATGATTGTCTATAGTAGACAGAGCACAGGCTTGTGTGTGTGTGTGGTACTGGAGATTAGGCTTTTTTGAGACAGGGTCTCATCCTGAAGCCCAGGCTAACTTCAACTCAGGACAATCCTCCTCTCTGTACCTCCCAAGTTCTGGGAACATGTACCACCACATCTAGCTAATTTTTATGTAGTGCTGAGGTATCAAACCAGTCTTTGTGCATGCCAGGCAAGCACTTTAACAACCGAGCTACACCTCCAGCCCCAGATTAGGCCTTTTATACCTCATCTCAGTGACATCTATACACTCACCCTTTGAAATTACTACTAATGTCTTATTTGCAAATAATGACACTGATATCTAGAAGGATAAGATGGCTTGCCTTGGGCCCAGGGCAATCCCAGATTCCAGGCTCAGGTCAGTCTTCAGAGTTCTTTCTTGCGGGGCTGAAGGAATGGCACAGCAGTCAAACAAACACTAGGCCCTGAGTTCAATTCCCCAGCACCACATAAAACTGGGCATGGTGGCATACGCCTATAAACCCAGCACTCAGCAGGCTGAGGCAGACAGATTGTCCTGAGTCCAAGGCCAGCCTGGGCTACAGAGCTAGACCCTGTATCCAAAAAAAGCAAAAAAATTAAAAATAAAAAAAAAATAAAATGATCCTGCTTGGTTCTTTGGAACACTTCACAACTAAATGTGACAGGTCATAAAGTGGAATATATTTTCAGTCAGTGTGAGTAAGAAACTACATGGCTGTAGTTTATCTTCTAGGAATACTGAGAATGCCAAAAATCATAGGTGCTTGGTAGGTCCGTGTTTCTTTCTTTTTGAGACAACATCTTTTGTTGTTTTGGGCACCAAAAGATGCTGTTTTGGGCAGGGCCTCACTCTATAGCTTAATCTAGGCCTGAACTCATAGCAATCCTCCTGCCTCAGCCTCCCAAGTGCTCAGATTACAGATGTGCTTCACCACACCTAGTTTATATGGTCCTGGGGAATCAAACCTGCACCCTTGCACCTGCTAGGCAAGTGCTTTAACTGCTGAGCTACACTCCCAGCCTGAGACAGGGTCTCATTCTGTAGTCCAGGCTGGTCCTCAATTTACTGTGTAACCCAGACTAGCTTCGAACTCATGGTAATCCTCCTGCCTTAGCCTCCCAAGTGCTGCGATTTCAAGTGTGTGCCACCATGACCAGCTAATATGTGGTGCTGGGGAATAGAACCCTGGGGTCTATCATTTCCTAGGCAAGTGCTATGAGCACTGAACAGTTACTGTCCCAGGCCTTGTCAGATCTATTACACATCCTTAAGAGGATGGCAAATTCAAGCCCAGCCTGGGCAACTTAGTGACTTCGTGAAGCCCTTCCTCAAAAGTAGTGCTGGGATGTAGTTCAGCACAAAGGCCCTGGGCTGGATCTGTAGTAACACACATACACACATAAATAAACGGGATCAGTGCAGAGGCTCTGGGGTGGGTCCTCAGTAACCTCACACACATGCATGAGAATGAAAGTCCTTTTCTGGAGCTGGAGGAATAGCATGGCAGTTAAAGAGCTTGCTTGCTTGCCAGAGCACAAGACCCTGAGTTTGATTCCCCAGCACCGCATAAACCTTGCAGAGTGAAACCCTGTTTCAAACCAAGGTTCAAAGTCAGACTGCAAAGACTGTTTATTTTTTATTATTTAGGAGACTCCAAATTAATTAGACTTATTCCAATTATAGGTTTTAATACTCTTCTAAGTATTACATATATCTAAAATAATCTTCCCTTGTACTGTCCTGACATTTTGTAGACTGCTATCTATATAAGCTTCATGTGGGTGTGTTTGCTTTAAATGCCACCACATTCACTCTGACACAGTTTTTATGCCTCAAAGTGATTGTTTGAAATTAATCTCATGTTGTGCAAGCCACATTACTTTTTTTTTCTTTTTTTGTGGTGCTGGCGATGTAACCCAAGCCTTCACACAGTGTTACATCCCCACCCCATTTTTTTATTTTAATTTTTAGAAATGGTCTTCCTGATTTGTCCAGGCTGGGCTCGCAATTCTCCTATTCCAGTCTCCCAGAGTGCTTGATTACAGACCTTTACACAAAGCCAAGCTCTTTAGTTTTTTTGTTTGTTTTGGTTTTGGTTTGGTTTGGGTTTTTGTGGTACTGGAGCTCTACCCCAGAGCCTTCTAAGGTACGTCCTCAGCCCTTTTGGGTTTTGGGGGGGTTTTGGTTTGTTTGCTTGCTTGTTTGTTTTGATTTTGAGGTGGGAGTCTAGCTAAGTTGTCCAGGCTGGGCTTCCTCCAGCTTCTGATCCTTCTGCCTCAGCCTTCCAGAGTGCTAGGATCACAGACCTGAAATGACAGGGTCCAGCTTCTTTGTTCTTAATATTAGAAATATTTCACACCATTTTAGACCATAACCTGGGAATCTTTAGATTTTTACAGATTCTAAGGTATTAAATGTGTATGTGCTTTCTTTTTCTTTCTTTCTTTCTTTCTTTCTTTCTTTCTTTCTTTCTTTCTTTCTTTTTTTTTTTTTTTTTTGAAACAGGGTCTCACATTATAGTCCAGGCTAGTCCTGAACTTTCTATGTATCTAGGCTGGCCTTCAGCCACATCAGTCTTCCTGTCTCAGCCTCCCTAGTGCTGGGATCACAGCCATACACCACCATACCCAGTTTGTGTGGTGCTGGGGAATCAATCTCAGAGCCTTGTGTTTGATAGGCAGGTGCTCTAACCGCTGTGTTATTCCTCCTTGGTGTTTTTAAATTTTGAAATATATATATAACAAAATTTATCATGACAATTTCCAAGTGCTCTTTTCAATGGTTTTGAGTGTATTCACATCTTAATACAATTATCATCATCTTTCGTCCTCAGAATTCTTTTTTTGTGTGTGTGTGTTTCAAACTATAACTCTGCCCCATTAAACACTAAAAGTACTCCTTTTCCTCTCTGTACATCCCCACAGTCACTACTTTCTGCCTCTTTAAGTTTCGCAACCGTCGGTGCATACTGTACTTGGAATCATATAGTATTTATCTCCTGTCGCTGGCTTATTTCACTGTGTGTGATGTCTTCAGGGTTGATCTGTGTTATAGCATGTGTCCAGACTTTCTGTTTTTAAGGTAGAGTAATAAAACATGCATCACTATTTATTTATTTATTTGTTGGCCCGTGAATGTTAATTGCATCCATCTTTTGTCTTTTGTGAATGTTGCTTCTTTGAACATGAATGTATAAAGGTTTGTCATTTCCGTTTTCAGTTCTTTGGGGTGTATAATTAGAATTGGTGGATTATATGGTAATTCTACTTTTATTTGCAGAAATAGGATGAAAGAAAATTCTATTTGTTTAGTGTCACTGGATCAGTTGATTTATTCATTAACTCTGAGTAAGTCTTAGTCTCTTTCCCAACATGCCGAACTAGAAAGGACTTACTTATGTAGCAGAATGATTGAGATCTTTATTTGATTGAAAAGCAGCTTGTTGTGGCTGGGAGTGTGTGCCCCTGGGTTTAGTACCCTGCACCAAAAAGAAAAAAGAAAATTGGCTAGTTATTAATTCTAAATGAATCTTAAAACTCAGGTAAAATAATCCACTTGAAATTCTCCCTGAAAACTTAATGAACACTTGAAGAAAGCTCTTGAGAAATAAACTGTCATCAAATAAATGTCACAGACTACATTAGTGTTCAGAGACAGAAAAAAACACATTTTCAATATGAGTGAATCCATTCTGGAAAGTGTCCTTCCTTTCCTAGGAAAATATAGACATGCTTTCAACTTAAATTGACAACAAAGTGGTAATTGGAACAAAATTTAAAATATGAGGAACTGCTGTATTTATAAAGAAAAAAAATGATTCTAAAGGAAGTACTGAGGGCATGGGACATAGGTCAGCCATTAAAGTGCTTGCCTAGCAAATGCAAGGTCCTGGTTTAAGTTTCCCAGCACCACATTAGCCAGGCGTGGTGGCACACACCTGTAATCCCGGCACTGTGGAGGCTTGGGAGACCCTGTCTCAAAAGAAAAAGAAACATCTTGCATCTTATTTTAACTTTCTGGGAAGTGGACTTTGGTTGAGTTATGACATTCACTAGTCTGAGTTCTCTTACTAATTTTCTATGTAATTTTTTTTTTTTTTTTTTTTTTTTTTTTTTTTTTTTTTTTTTTTTTTTTTTTTTTTTTTTTTTTTTTTTTTTTTTTTTTTTTTTTTTTTTGGTGGTACTGAGGATTAAGCCCAGGGTCTTCACACTGAGCTTCCTTCCCAGCCCACTTCTGTTTTTCATTTTGAGGCAGAGTTTCTGTTAAGTTGCCAAGGCTGGGATCAAAATTTGTGATCTTACTGTGCCAGCCTCCCAGAAGACAAAATTACCAGCCTGTGACATACATAATTTTTCTTGTTTCTTTCTTTCTCTTTATTTCTTTTTTTCTTTTTTCTTTTTTGTTTTTGTTTTTCTTTCTTTTTTTTTGAGACAGTCTCACTGTGGACCAGGCCAGTCCTGAACTCACTGTGTAGCCCAGGCTGGCCTCAGACCCACAGCAACCCTCCTGCCTCAGCCTCCTGAGTGCTCAGGTTGCAAGTATTTGCCAAGTTGCTAGGATCTGCGTAATTTTTATCTTTATTTATTTTTGAGACAAGGTCTCACTCTGCATTCCAGACTTGTCCTGGTCTCACTATGTAGCCAGTGCTGACATGGAATTCACAGCAACTCCCACCTCAGCCTCTCAGGTACTGGAGTTACAGGCATGCACTACCACTCTCCACATATGTGATACTGGGGAATTGATCCCAGGCCTTTGCACTTACTAGAAAAGCACTCTTAACTGCTAAGCTATGCCCCCAGCTCTCTACTTAATTTTAACATTAAATTTTAATGTTATAGTATTTCATTCTTAACCAGCTACATTAACAGGTTTTTGACAGAATGTTTACATATTATGTATGGTAAAACATTTTAATGTTTTTCTTTATGAAACATTTTAAAAATATATAACATTTTGTCTCTTTTTTGTTCAGCATTTGCAGTTAAATTTTTATTACTAATGTGATTAAACAAAAAGGAATATGCTTATTCCAAAAATAAGCACCATAAGCCAAAAACATTTTTGATCTTTTTAATGGTAATTCAGTGTTCAGAAAGTTATAAAATGCAGATAGGCCCAGTCCCTTTACTCAGGTTGAATATGAGTATGGGAGAACAGAATCTGTAAACTCACTGGCCACTTATTATGAGGATGGAATCGTGGGGTGGTGGTGGTGGTGGTGGTGGTGGTGGTGGTGTGTGTGTGTGTGTGTGTGTATGTGTATGGAATTACTGCATTATACTCAGTGCTAACCACTGCATATAATACATGTAAATGGTATAAAAACAAAATAATTAAGAACCTCTGGTTGGCCTGCACAGACTTGCATACAAGTATTTCTAGCGTTTTTATTTGCAGTAGCCCAATCTGGTGACATGTCAGTTGTCTTTTCAGCACTTAAATAGCAAAACAGATTGTGGTACACCTGTGGAATGGAATGGCCCTCAACAATAAAAAGGAACAAAAAAATTGGGGAACCATGTTAGTAACATTGATGACTCAATATAAATGAAAGAAGCCAAGCAAATAGTGGTATAGGATGATTCTGTATATATACGTTCTAGAAAATACAGCTAATCCAGAATGATTCCTGGGGAGGAGCAAGAGGGAGACATTGGAAAAAAAAAAAAAAAAGCCAGAGCAACATCTAGAGATCACAGAAATACTCCCTAATTTGACTGTGGTGATAAAATATGTCATAACTTACCAGTTGTATACTTTTTTGACACTAGTAATCAAACCTAGGGCCTCCATATTGACCTCAATCCTCAAGCCTTTTCTTTCTTTCTTTCTTTTTTTTTAATCTTTTGAGACAAGGTTTCATTCTGTAGCCCAGGCTGGTCCTGAACTCACTGGGGGTAGTCCAGCCTATCCTTGAACTGTAGTCCCTGTGCCTCAGCTTCCAGAATGCTGGATTACAAGGGTGCACCAGCACACTTGCCTTAAGTGACCCTGGAGAATCAACCCCAAGACCTGTGCTCACCAGGAAGTGCTCTAACCACTGTGCTGTTCCTTCAGCCCTATTTTTTAAAATATTTTAATATTTTTTTAATATTTTGAAATAGGGTCTAATGAAATCACAGAGTTGCCCAGGCTGGGCTGGAACTTGTGATTCTCCTGCCTCGGTCCCCTAGAGAGCAGAGTTTACAGACCTATGCCTCTTGGTTTATCCCTGCTTTGTTTAGAACCTTTAACTTCAGCCCACAGGAAAATCTGAAGCCTCTATGGCCTGCTGAGTGCTATATGGTTCATTTCATTTCCTGTCCTGGGTTTGTCCTTGAGCACCCACGCCTTTCCAAATCCAAGGTTTGCCTGTCCTCAAAAGTGAAAAGGATTAGGGCAGGGTAGAAAAGTACTGCTAGTTTAAGGGTCAGGCTATCAGTCTGAGCCCCAGGCGAGCTGACAGTCACACCTGTCTCCTCTGGTGGGTTGTGAGGTAGGCAAATGCTAGTCGTCAGCTGCACTTTAAATGTGAAGAGTCTGTTGTCCATCAATTATATCCTAGTGAAGCAGTCATAAAATGATTTTTTTGTTTGTTTGTTTTGAAACAGAGTCTCCCTCTGCAGTCCAGTGTGGTCCTGAAATCACTATGTAGCCCAGGCTGGCTTAGAACTCACAGCACTCTTCCTGCCTTAGCTTTCCAACTCCCAGAATTACAGAATCTCAGGTGTGCACCACCAGGCCCAGCTTACATGGTGCTGGGGAATCAAACCCAGGGCCTTTAGCTTGGTAGGTGTCCTGGTTACTTTCTCTTCACTGTGACTAACTGACATCCACACCTTAGGGAGGAAAGATTTATTGTAGCTTACAGTTTCAGAAGGTCTCAGTCCATTTATGGGTGGGCAGCTAGAAAATGGTGGAATCTCATGGTGGGGCCGCAGCTAGAGTTGGAACCAGAGTTCCTGGGACAGAGATCCATACAGCATGGTGGAAAAGAGAGGGAGCGAGGAAGCACACAGCCAGTGCACACCCCTCCAGGTCAAGCCTCAAGCACCCATCCCCTTTTAGCCAGGCCCCACCTCCCAACCCTCCATGGTATTCCTGGGAACATGAGGCTTTTGCGGGACACTCCAGATCCAGACCACCACACTAGGCAAGTGCTTTGTCCACTGAATTATTCCTCTATCCCCATAAAATGATTTTGTAAAGAATCTTCTAAGAACACAGAAAAGGTTGATTCTATAATAAATTTGAAGTTATTTTTGGAAAGATAGGCATATACCCCAGAAAACATAAAGGTATTTTATCAAATGCTGGAAAAATGGTCCAAGCAGAGCTACCATGGGACTTCTATGGAAGAAAAGCAGCGTGGTTTAATGACAAAATGAAAGCCAGGTGTGGTGGTACACACCTGTACTCCTAGCACTGAG
The DNA here is from genome assembly GCA_004027205.1 of Ctenodactylus gundi. Lineage (NCBI taxonomy): Eukaryota > Metazoa > Chordata > Mammalia > Rodentia > Ctenodactylidae > Ctenodactylus > Ctenodactylus gundi. The sequence goes on from PVKB01000960.1 coordinate 21,563, forward strand.
AACACTGAGTCAGGATTCCTGGGAATGAGTTCAAGGCAAGTTTGGGCTACATGCTGAGTTCATGACCATCCTGGAGTATAGAGTGAGACCCTGTCTCAAAAAAGACAAAGAAAGACAGGATTTAATTAGTCGAAGTTTGGATTTTGAGCCCCTGTTGGGTTACTTAGTATCTCTGATCTTTGTTGTCCTTCATCTTTACTCTTCTAGTTGTTTCTTAAGGTTGTTTGTTTGTGTGCCATGTGGTCTGGCTGTGTAATCCAGGCTAGCTCTCAACTCACTTTGTAGTCCAAACTAGCCTTGTGCTCCATGGCAGTCCTACTGTCTCAGCCTCACCAGCTTTTATAAGGTTTTTAAGATCCAAAGAAAGGGGTCTGGAAGATTGGCTCAGTGGTTAAAGCACTTGATATGCAGGTGCTATGCAAGCACTAAGTACCCATGTTCAGTTTTCCAGCACTACATAAACTAGACATGGTGGCACACGCCTGTAATCCTAGCACTTGGGATTTAGGCCAGGCGTACTGTCCTGAGTCCAAGACCAGTCTGGACTACATAGTGAGTTTAGAACCAGCCTAGGCTACATAGTGAGACCCTGTCTCAAAAAAAAGAAAGAAAGAAAGAAAGAAAGAAACAAAGAAAGAAAGAAAAAAAGAAAGGGCTGGAATAATGGCACAGTGGTTAAAGCACATTATCTAGCAAAGGCCCTGGATTCAATTTCCCAGCACTACATAAATCGGGAGTCGTGGTGTATGCCTGTAATCCCAGAGTGTGTTTGTGTATGTGTGTGTGGGAGGGGGGCAGTGATGAAGGGAGGCTGAGGCAGGAGGATTGCTGTGAGTCCAGGGATAGCCTGGGTTTCATAGCGAGTTCAGGACCAGCCTGGGCTACAGAGCAAGACCCTATCTCAAAAAAAAAAAAAAAAAATCCTAAGAAAATATGTTTGAAAACAGTCTGAAAGTAACATAGAAATAAAAGGTATTGTGATATTTAGGCCAGGAGAGAACAAAATAGATGTGGGTTTCCCCAGGAGAGAGCGGTAAGGAGGAACTTCCCAAAGGGGCTGCCACTGGGGAAGTAGAGTTATAGAGAATGAGGAGTCAGGATCGATTGGACCGGAGCAGAGAACTGGTAGTGGAGAGTCCAGAGGGAGAGGTACCACGTAAAGGACCCGAGAGTATGATAGAGCGGACAGAATACAAAATGGTGTAGCTTGGTGCTCAGAGCACTTGCAGCATGCACTGGGCCCTGAGTTCTGCTCCCTAGCAACGCATAAAGATTAGCTGGCTATGGTGGCAAATGCCTATAACCCTAACACTCAGAGGCTGAGGCAGAGGGTTTCAATGAGTCGAAACCAGCCTAGGCTACCTAGTGACTTAAGGATCAGCCTGGGCTATAGAATGAGACCCTGGCTCAAAAAATAAAATACATAGCAAGATGCTAAACCCAGTGGCACAAGGTCCACCTAATTATCCCTATACTCTGGGAGTCTGAGGCAAGAGGATTGCAAGTTGGAGCCCAGCCTGGGAAGCTTATCAACTTGGCAAGTTCCTGTCTGTAACCAAAATTAAAATGGGCTAGGGACATAGCTCAATGAGAAGGCATAGGGTTTGATCCCCAGTTCCAAAACATTAAAAAAAAAAAACATGGCAAGAGAGTTTAGCATGGGATATGCTGTTTTTGCTAACGTCGTAACTGGACATATTCCTTATCATCATCGTCAGTGTAGAGATTTTGTAGTAAGTTTGACGGGTGGGTGAAAATGCTGGATATACTGAAGGCTGTAGTGGTAGTTCAGGGTAGTCCAAGGTGTGAGCTCTGCAGTGTGCAGTCATGATTGTACACAGCGACATTTGGAATAATGGCAGAGGATTAATTTAAGGTTGACATGACTGAGGCAAGGGGATCACTTGCGATGACAGCTCAGTAGTCCCAAGGCAGTGGCAGCAGACAGAAGAAAGGATGGTTTGGAGTGATTCTGTCAGTGTTGGGAGGAAAAGGAAAAGAGAAACAGTATTAGTTTTCAGATTAGCAAAGACTGGATGCTGCCACCTGCAATCCCTGCACAATGGGAGGCTGAGGCTGGAGGAACACAACTTCCAGCATATCCTAGGCAAGGTGGCAACTTGGTGAGACTCTGCTTAAAAACAATAAAAAAGAACTGGAAGCCAGGCATTGTGGCAGACACCTGTTATCCCAGCACTGGGGCAACTGAGGCAGGAAGATTGCTGTAAGCTCGAGACTAGCCTGGGCTAGCTACATAGTGAGTTCAGGACCAGCCTGGACTGAGAGTGAGAACCTGTCTCAAAAAAAAAAAAAAGTCTTGAAACAAATTTAATTCTCTCATATTCTGGTAGTTCTGGAAGGCAAAAGTTGGAAATGCATGTACAGGGTTGAAACCCGGGGGAAGAAAACCATTCTTGCCCTTCCAGCCTCTGTTGGCAGTGGGCATTCTTTATTCAACTAGTAGCCACGTCACTCATTACTCATTCTACACGCTGCCATGTTGTCCTTGTTTCCCTTCTCTTCCAAACCCTTGGTGTATCGGACCTCTGAGTTTCTGTTGTTGTCGTTTTAGTTATTTGTTTCTCTCTCTCTCTCTCTCTTTTTTTTTTTTTTTTTTTTTTTTTTTTTTGCAAGGGGGGCAGTCTGTGGTTTTTTTGAGACAAGGTCTTGCTCTGTAGTTCAGATTGGTTCTGAACTGACTTTGGTCTTGAACTCAGCCTTGCAAGTGCTACCACAGCTGGCTAATGTGCTGGGGAATCAAACCCAAGGTCTTGTGCTTGCCAGGCATGAACCACTGTGCTATTCCTCCAGCCCTGCCTTTCTCTTGACAGTGATAACTGTGTGATAGTACTTAGGTACCACCAGATAATCCAGAATAAATCTTTTCCCTAGTTCAAGAGAATATAATCATATTTGCGGAATCTTGTCCTCTTTCTTTTCTTTTTCTTTTGTTAATTTTCTTTTGGAGACAAGATCTTGCTCTGTAGTCTGGTCTGATCCTGAATTTACTAGGTAGACCAGTCTCACCTCAGAAAAGTGATGCTTCAGCCTTGAGTGCTGGTGTTCTAGGAGTGCACCACCACACCCTGCTAATCCTTAAATGGTGCTAGGAAATTGAACCCAGGGCTTTGTGTATGCTGGGCAGGCACCTTGACCACTGAGCTGTGCCCCTAGAACCTACAATCTTTTCTATAAAGGTGTCATTCCCAGAGTCAGGATTAGGACATAGACATTGGCATTCTTTTACTTATTGGAGCTGATGTCATTGGCCAGAGAACTTTAAAAGAAAGAGTGCATCTGTGATACATGGTAATGAATTAACTGGACCTGTTGAAGTACCTGTGGGATATCTCTATGAGTATAGTCATTTTGTATATCAGAAAACTATTTTTGCTGCTGTCTGAATTCTTAGCACTTTGGAGGCTGAACAGGATGTCCCCCTGAGCCCAGAGTTCAAGACCACAGTTGTACCAGGTAGTGTACTGAGACCCTACCTCAAAAAGAATAGGTCTGGGGATATAGCTCAGTTGTAGAGGACTTGCCCAGTGTGTTTAAGGCTCTGGGTTTGTTCCCCAGCACCAAATATAAAATAATTAAAAGAAATATAAAGTAAAAATTTGCTACAGAAAATAATGAATGAGAAAATGCAGAATCTTATAGTCAAACTTTTCAGAGTTAACCGTTCTGAAAACTTCTGGTTTTGTTTTACTTGAAAACAGGATCTGAGGCTGGGAATATAATTCAGTGATAAAGCATTTGCTTAAAATGCACTTAGCACTGGTCTTGGATCCACAGAGAGGGGAGGTGGAGAAAGAAAGGGTTGGGGAAAGAGTAGATGACTAACCAGGCTGGCCTTGAGCTGTCAGGGAGCTCTTCACCTCAGCCTCCCTAGTGCTGGGATTATGGATGCACAGTGCTGGAGCCAGCATAATTTTCAAAAGGTTACCATATATATTTGTTTGTTTTGTTGTTGTTTTTGTGATAGGAACTCATTGTAGAGCCTGGGTTAGCCTTGGACTTGTGGCAGTCCTCCTGCCTCAACTCAGCCTTCCCAGTGCTGGGATTCATGCTGAGCTATATCCCCATCCCATTTTTTTAAAAAACTCTTCTCATTATTTTGTTTCTTTATTTAAATTGTTTTATTATTTACATATCACATACCTTTCTCCTCCCACCGTCTCAATTCCGCCCACAGCACGTACACACATCCCCTTTCCCTTTCCACAAAACAAAAGATCCCACTTCCAAGTTGTACCTTCTGTAATTTCAGTTACCAGTGGTCAACTGCAACTTGAAAATGTCTATCTTGACTCTTTCCAAAGAGAGACTATTTTCATAACTTTCTTTATACTCTTTTATTATAATTATTCCTTTTTTAAACTAAATTTTAGTCAAAGTATTCTTTTTTTGTAGTGGTTTTAGAGATTGAACCCGGGCATCACACCTGCTGGGCAGGCACTGTCTACCACTTAATGACGTCTTCAGCCCTGTTAGTAATTTTTCTTGCTTTTTTTTTTTTTTTTTTTTGAGGCCAGCCTTCTTTTGTAGTCCGTGGTGGTCTAAATTCACCATGAATCCTAGGCTGGCCTTGAACACATGGCTGAATGCTGGGATTACAAGAGTACACTACCACATCCAGCTTCTATGGTGCTAGGGAATCACACCCAGGGCCTTGTATTTGCTAGGTAAGCAGTCTAACTGCTGTGTTGTTCTTCCCCTGTTATTTTCTCTGTGTGTCTAAATTACAAATGAAACTTTCTCTTAGATATGTTTAATATAGGAAAAAATTCAGTGTACGGGGAGTTACTCTGGTTTAGGCATCTACTAAGGATTGCGGATGCAGTCAGATGAAAAGGGGAGTGCTGTGCTAGGTGGTTAGCTATGGGTGCCTGGGTCATTGAGTGTAGTCATTGTTAGCAAGATGAGATGTTCTCTGTCTCAGCATATCCACAATATTTTGTGATCCATCCCTTCTATCTTATTCCAGCAGTTTCATCTTCTCACAGAAAGCCCGTTACCCATCCTGCCCATCGTCTCCATCCCCAGGTCCTAGCCCATACCAGCTATGGCTTTGCAAATTGTTCTGTAATAGTGTTAGCTGAAGGAGAAAAACTGAACTGAGCTAGACCTAATACACAGAATTGTAATCCCCCAGCACTGTGGAAGGTAAGGCAAGAGGTTCACAAATTCAAGCCCAGTATGGTCAGCTTAGCAATTTAGTGAGACCCTATGTGAAAACAAAAGGCTATAAGTTCGATTCCCCAGCACTGCATAAAGCTGGGTGTGGTAACTCACTCCTGCCTGTAATCCCAACACTCGGGAGGCTGAGGCAGGCAGATTGTCCTGAGTCCAAGACCAACCTGGGCTACGCCAGTGAGTTCAGGACTAGCCTGGGCTACAGAACGGGACCCTGACTGCCCCTCCCACACCCACAAAAAATAAGGGCTAGTGGTGTAGCTCAGTCAGAAGGCCCTGGGCTCAGTCCCAGCACCTGCCCTACCATGAGTTCATTGTCAGATGTTGACTATTTGAACAGCAGGGTTGGAGGAGTGGCACAGCAGTAGTGTAGTAGCAAGCACAAGACCCTGGGTTCAATTCCCAGTACCACGTAAGCCAGGCGTGGTGGCGTGCACTTGTAATCCCAGCACTTCAGGAGGATTGTTGTGAGTTTGAGGTCAGCCTGGACTACATTACGAATACAGGATCAGCATGGACTGTAGGTTAAGACCCTGTCTTTAAAAAAACAGTGGTTGAAGTGCAAGGCCCTGAGTTCAATTCCCCAGAACCACCTAAAGGTGGGCGTGGTGGTACACGTTTGTAATCCCAGCACTCAGGAGGGTAAGGCAGGAGGATTCCCATGAGTCCAGTGCTAACCTGGGCTATGTAATGAGTTCAGGACCAGGCTGGGCTACAGAGCAAGAGTCTGTCCAAAAGAGAGAGAGAGAGAGAGAGAGAGAGAGAGAGAGAGAGAGAGAGAGAGAGAGGGAGAGGGAGAGGGAGAGGGGAGAGGGGAGAGAGAGAGGAAAGAGGAAAGAAAGAATATGGCAAGCACAGAATTGCCTAGCAGTCTAGCTGGTCATCAGAATCCCAAAATTGAAGTTCAAGAGGGGTGGTGTTGGAGATGAATTCAGTGAGAGGTGGTAGAGTCAGACAAGTTTCCAAAGAATACGTCACCCATTGGTGCTGCACCGCCCTTGTGTGTATGTACGTGCAGTGCTAGTTTGCGTACACTCTTCTCAGTGATTTCCACGCCAGGTCTCAGCAGGTTCACCTAACATAAGGTCATTCAGCAGTGAAGGAAGAATACCTGAGGGTTAGTTTCCAGGTTTTTATGGGAAGTGGCCCTGGAAAACCAAAAATGAGCACAGTAAGCTGGATGTGGTAGCACACACCTGCAGTTAGTTAGCCACGACAATTTGCAACTGCAGTGTTAGGGTTGTAATTAAGATCCAGGTCAGAGCTGTCACTTTTCCTAGTGTATACTCTGTTTCCAGGCTATGTTCATATAGTAATTGATAATTTAATTGAATAAATAATCAGAATAAAGACTGAAGGAATCTATTACTGCAATTTAGATACTATGAAAGTACTATAATTCTTTTAACTAATGCACAGTGATGTGTTTCAGGACTCAGTATTTGTCCTTAGAGCAATCTTGTGTAGTTCAAAAGGGCAGCAAATACCAAGAGTGTCTGTGGTAGATCTCAAATTAGAAAGGTTCACGGGAATTGAGGAATAGTCATGATATAAGGCATATGTGGTTTAGTGGGAAATTTTGAGGTAGTACATTTTTAAAGAAAATTCATATTAACCTAGGCACATGGGCCTGTACCTATAATTCCCAGCTACTACAGAGGCGGAGGCTGGAGGGTCTGTTGAGTCCAGGAGTTGAGACATTCACATAATCTGAATATGCTGATGTTCAACATTGTCATAGTCACTCTTTCAGTTGTTGGGCAGCAGATAAAACTAGAACAGCTTGTGAATTTCTCCTCCAGAGCTGGAGTTAGATTTCTTAGTGGTAGATCTCTTACTTAGCATTTGAGAGATGCCGTGTTTGATCCCCAGCACTGCAACAAAAATGGGTGTGATTTTCTTCGTTTTTTAAGAATACTTTATTTATTTATTTATCTATTTATTTGACACAAGGTCTCACTGTATAGTTCATGACCGATCTTGAACAATCCTCCTGGCCCAGGCTCCCGAGTGCTAGTATTACAGGTTTGTGGTGCTGGGAATCTAACTCAGGACCTTGTGCTTGCTAGGCAAATACTCTTAATTGCTGTGCTGTTTTTACAGCTCAAGAAAAACATCATTTTATTGTAGAATCTGCCTAACCTTCTACCATTTAGAAAGATATTTATGGTAAGAATAGTAACTTTTCCCCAAAACAGTTACTTTTTAGTTGTATGGAAGCAGTTTATCTCTTTTTAGGATAATTGATTTACAGTTTTGAACAGAATTGGAAAAGGAATAAGAATAATTATTCCTTAATGAAAACATCTATTTTTCCACAGTCATGAGTTCTCAGAGAAACACTCCAGATCCTGGTTTTAGCTGATTTTTGTATAAATTAGTAGATTCCAAAAACCAAGTTGCTCTGAGCTCCACTGATCTGGTTAGCTCAGCTAAGTTACCAGCTTGGTTAATGTACTTTCTGAGCTTCAGCAGAAATATCAGTATCTGATAAATGTTTGTTGAACTTTTTTACCTGAACTATAGAACAGCCCTTTTCAACTCTGAAATTTAAATTTTTAGCCAGGCCTTCTGAAATCTTAGCCCCTCAACCTACTTCAGTCATTGTTTAGAATGATTTTATTATGGGTATTGTTTTGGGGGCGCACATGTATATATGAATGTGTATATGTGTGTTTTACTAAGAATTGAGCCCAAGGGCCTTTGTACTGAACTACATCCCTTGATCGTATTTATTTATTTATTTATTTATTGTTATTATGGTTTGGTTTGTTTGTCTTAGTTACTTGCTGTGACAGACATACCATACATCCACAACTTAAGGGAGGAAATACTTATTTCGCTCACAGTTTCAGCAGGTCTCACACAGTCAGGTTATGGCAGCCAGCACTGATAGAGAGCTGCGTACAGCATTGTAGACAGGCAAAGGGAGGGCTTGCCCTGGAAGAAGCTGTAAATGTTGCAGTGTTTTTTTCTTTCTTCCTTTACTTTATTCAAGCTGCCACTTGGGTCCCCCACCCAAAGTGGGTGCCTCTCCCTCACTTCATAGCCCTCAGGTTAATAACAGATACCTGAAAGTTGACAAGTAGACATGGTCTTTCCAGGTAAGCCCTAAGGGTCAGTCAAGCCTTACCTCCCAACAGCACACAGCCACTACATCCAAATACATGAGGCTTTTGGGGGATACTCCAGATCCAAAAAACATAGCAGTTTGTTTTGAAACAGGGTCTCACTGTAGTCCAGGCTGGTCCTGAATCTACAATGTAGCCCAGACTACCCTTAAACCCACAGCAGTCCACCTCCCTTAGCTTCCTAATTGGTGGAATTCCAGGCATGTGCCACTACATACAGTTTATGTGGTGCTGGAGAATCCAGCCCAGGCCTTGTGCTAAGCTCCCAGCCCCTCATTTTTGCTTTGTTGATACAGAGTCTCCCTAGGTCATTAAGTTGCTCAGAGTGGGCCTAAATTTGTGATCCTTCTGTCTCAGCATCCCAGAGTACTACAGAACAGGCATGTGCCATCGCACCTGACTTTCTAGTTTTTTTAAATATGCTTTCTTGTCTGTTTAAATTTGCTTTTTATTTGTATTTTGAGTATGTCTCTTTGTATAGGTTATTTTGAATTTTAACTAGATGTTATATGTAAGTACTTTATGACATTACAATGATATAAACAAGTTTGAAGAATAGAAGTTTCCTTTTAAGTTTCTTTATCCTCTTCTCCTTTTTATAATTGTCTTAAACATTTTCTTTGTATACTTCAAGGATCACATAAAAAGTATTTGGAATTTTGTTTTAGCTGTGCCAAATGTAATTTAGAAAGCTTCAGGGTGGAATTGGGCGTTATGGCTGACTCCTGTACTCCTGGCACTCTGGGAGAATGAGCCAGAGGAAATCTCAAGTTTTTGCTGGACCTGGGTGACTTAGCAATTTAATGAGACCCTGTCTCAAACAATAAAAAGGGGAAATAGCTCAGTGAAAAAGTCCCACTGCTGTGGGAAGAAAAGAAAGAAAAGAAACTAAGAGGGTGCCCAAGAGGTGGGGAGACTCTGGCTTATGTTTGTACTCTGGCATGTTCATTCTTCCTGCATTTTAGGAACATCTTTAGCCATTCTTTTAAGGTAGACCTGCTGGCAGCAGATTTTCAAGTTTTTGTTCACGTGAAGATACTTTGTTTCCCCTTCATTTCCATATTTTTGCAGGGTATAGAATTCTGGATTGGCAGTGTTTTTCTTAAAGTACGTAAAAAATGCTGTGCTGTGTCCTTCTGGTATCCATGGGTGTCCAGTTATCAGCATTTTTTTTTTTTTTTGAGACAGAGTCTGGCTCAGTAGTCAAGGCAGGTCCTAAACTCACTGTGGAGCCCAGGCTGGTCTCAAATTCAATAGCAGTCCTCCTGCCTCAGTTTCCCAAGGTGTATGCCACCATACCCAGCTCAGTGTTCAGCACTTTCAATCTGTTTAGACACGGATTTTTTTTTTTTTTTGGAGTTTTAGTTTCCTGAGTCTTTGAATCTCTAGATTTATGTCTGCTATCAAATTTGGAGAGTGTTGGGTGAATTATTTTATTATAATTTGTCAGCCTCACTCTCCTCTTTTAGCAGCTTGAGAAAGTGAAAGATGGCTGTTGTTACAGTCACCCAGAACCTGGAAACTGTTTTCCTCGTTCAGGCTGTTTTTGCTCTGTTAAAATTGAATAAGTTCTGTGATTCTGTTCTGAAGTTCAATGATTGTTTTCCCTGAATTTATCTATTGAATTTATTCTTCTATTTTAAAATTATCATACAGTTTATTCAGTTTCCTTATTTGAAATGTACATTTAATGTATTCTTTGGTTATGAGTCCATCACCACAATCAATTTTAGAACATTTTCATTAACCTAAGAGTTATCTCTGAATCCCTTAGCTATCACTCTTAATTCCAATCCCCCAGGCCTAACCACCCACTGATCTACTTTCTGTCTCTGTAATAACAATGTTTTGTTTCTTTGATATTCTGCCCACTCATAAATGGAATTATACGGTACGTGGTCCTTTGTGACTAGCTTTTGCACTTAACATGATGGGGTTTTTTTGTTTAGTTTGGCTTGATTTTGATTTTGGATTTTTGAAACAGGATCATTACATTGCTAAGTTGCCAGGCTGGTCTCAATCTTGCAGACCTCCTACCTCAGGCTCCCACAGTACCAGGTTTATAGGCCTTCACCACAGGACTTGTCTTGATATACTGTTTTCAGTATTCACCAATGTTGTAGTGTATATCAGTACTTTATTTTGATTATTGCCAAGTATTCCATTGTATAGGTTTATCACATTTTATTGGTCCTTTCTTCAGTGCTGCTGTGAACACCTCAGCACATTTTTTTTTTTGTGGACATATTTTCAGTTTTCTTGGACATCTTCCTGTGGTAACTTGGTGCTTGGCCTTTGAAGAGACAGGACTAGTGTCCAGAATGGCTATACAGTTTTGCATCCCACTGCCTTGCTTGGGATCTCCAGTCTCTTCATGCCTCTGACCAGCCAAGTATTTGTTGTCTTAACTATCTTAGCTATTGGTTGTTGTGAAGTGGTTTTCTTTTTCCTTCCTTCCTTTTTTTTTATTGTTGTTGTTTTTGTTTTGATGAGACAGGGTCTCTGTCTTTCTCCGTAGGCCAGGCTGGCCTCACACTCATGGCATTCCTCCTGCCTCAGCCTTCTGAATACTGGAATTATAAGTATGTGCCACCATACCTAGCTATTATGTGATTCTAGGTGCTTGAACCCAGGGCCTCAAGCTTCCTGGGCAAGGGCTATAATTACTGTGCTATGTCTCCAGTCCCACAATGGCTTCTTGAAACATTTTTATGATGGCAGTTTTTAAACAATAAATAAAGCATCTCTTTCAGATTTTCCTGGTTCTTTGTATGAATGAGTTCTAAAAAATTTTGTCCTGGCCATCTTTGGCTTTAGGTTATGGAACTGTGGATCTTATTTAAATTGTCAGTTTAAGCAGGTGTTCTCTGACACCATGCCAGTGAAGGAAGGGGGGTACTGCCTAACTCCTGCCAGGTAGGGGTGAAAGTCCAGGTTTCTTACATGGCCTTTGTTGACACGCTAGGGGTGAGGGGCTGCCTTGTTGCTGCTAGCTAGGATTGGAATGTTCCAGACCCCACTTGCCTCTGCTGAAGCACCCTGGCCTGCAAGGGGAGGTCCCCTCGTCTTCCCTCCCCTCATGTCTTCTGCTGTGAACAGGTACCCATCATTGCTGGGCAGGGATGGCAGCCCCCACCCCTCCTAGCCCTTCTCTCCATGCACCAACAGAACCCCGTTAGGCTTCTGTCTGGGTGAGTTGTTTGCTTAGCATTTAGTTTGTAAGAGTTCTTTATACTGTATATTCCAGATACGTGTTCTTTAACAGATGTATGATTTGCAAATAATTGTCATAGATTTCATAGATTGTCTTTTCTTTGTTTTTGTTTTCCTTTCTCCCCTCCCCGCCGCCTTGGTGCTGGGGGTAGAACCTGTGGCTCTCACAATAGACTACATCATCAGCCTTTTTTTTTTTTTTTTTTTTTTTTTTTTTTTTTTTTTTTTTTTTTTTTTTTTTTTTTTTTTTTTTTTTTTTTTTTTTTTTTTTTTTTTTTTTTTTTTTTTTTTTTTTTTTTTGAGACAGGCTCTCACTGTGTAGTCCAAGCTGGTCCTGAATTTACTATGTAGCCCAAGCTTGCCTCAAACTCATGGCAATCCTACCTCAGCCTCCCCAAGGCTGGAATTACAAGCATGCACCATCATGCCAAGCTTATGTGGGGCTAGAGAATTGAATCTATGATTTTACACTGAGGTATGCCTCTAGCCCCAGTTTTTTATTTATTTTTTCCCAGGCTGGCACATAACCCATGGCAATTCTCCTGCCTCAGCTTCCCATGTGCTGTGATTACAGATATGTGCCACCACTCCTGGTTTGTGTGACGTTGGGAATCAAATCCACAGTCTTACACTTGATGGGCAAGTGCCTTAACCACCAAGCTGCATCCCAGCCCCAGGTTTTTTGTTTTGCTTTGCTTTGCTTTCTTTTCTTTTTTTGAGATAGGATCTCACTAAGCTGCCCAGGCTGGGCTCTAACTTGTGATCCTCCTGCTTCAGCCTTCCAAAGTGCTAAGGTTATGGACCTGTACCACTAGACCCTTCCCTTCTTAATATAATAAATTTGATTAAATTGATTTATCATTTGGCTAGGTTTTTTGTTTAATGGCTAATAGCTCTTTATCTATTCTAACCTCGGTCTCAAAGATTTTCTCCTACTCAGTATTCTTCACCTGGTAATTTTGGAATAAGGTGTGAGGTCTCATCCCAGGATTTTGTTGTAGGTCTTTTTTCGGGGATGGGAGGAGTTATATATCTCAATAGATGTCAATAGTTGCAACATGTGTTGATAAGACTGTTGTTTCATTGGTTTGTTTGGTGCCTTTGCCAGAAATCAATCTGCGGTGTTTGTGCAGGTGTATTTCTAGACTCTGCTCCATCCCATTGATCTTTCTCTCTGTCCTTTGGTCAGTACCACTGAGTCTGGGTTCCACTACCTTATTATAGTAAGTCTTTAGTGTGGTCCCTCTGACTTCAGAATTATTTTATTTGTTCCAGGTTTTCTTTGTTGTTGCCTATGTAATTTTTAAATCATCTATGTCTGCTGGAGCTTTTATTGTATTTATATTGTCTGTTGATAAATTTGAGGAAAATATACATGTTACTCTGTTGAGTCTTCCAACATAATGGAAATATGAAAATGTCTCTTATTTAGATTTTCCATCTTACTATTTCATGCATTGTTTCACCTGTGGTTAGCACAGGTTCTTTACTCTTGGCTACATCCCCAGCCCCTGTCTGTCTGTCTGTCTGTCTGTCTGTCTGTCTGTCTGTCTGTTTGTTTGTTTGTTTGTTTGTTTGTTTGTTTGTTTGTTTGTTTTTGTAGACAGGATCTCATTCTGTAGTCCAAGCTGGTCATGAACTCAATATGTAGCCCAGGCTGCCTCAGATTCACAGCAAACCTCTGCCTCAGCCTGCCAAGTACTGGGATTATTTGCCCAGCTAAATTTATGTGGTAACAGGGAGTTTAATCCAGGACCCTGGCCAGGCAGGAAAATGCTTAGCTGCACCCACAGGCCCCAAACACAAATGACTTCTTTATGTTGACCTCCTTTCTTTTAATTTACTGGTTCTAGAAGGCTGCCTTTTAAAAAACTAAAAAATAAAAGTTCTTCAGTGTAACTACTTGTGTCTCTGAAAAGAGGCAGTTTTATATTTTTCCTTTCAAATCTATATGCCTCTTACCTCTTCTTCTTGCCTCCCCCAGCCCCAATGAAGACTCAACGACATAAAGCCAAGTAGGGCAGGCAGAAGGGGCTTCTACCTTCTTACAAGCTTAGAGGGAAACAGTCTAGGTGCCACTTGCAGTCTCACGTAGGGGCCTTGAACAGAGTCAGTACGTTCCTTTCTATTCCTAGTTGGCTCAGAGCTAATCATGAAGAGATGTTGAAGTCCAGTGAGCTGGCGCAACCTGTAATCCAGCACTCAAGAGGCTGAGGCGGGAGGATTACAGATTGGAGCCCAGCCTGAGCAACTTAACAAAACCTTGCCTCTCAATCAAAAATAAAAATGTGGGGATGTAGCCAATATGGAGGTCCTCAGCTCAATTTTCAGTACTGAGAGAGAGAGAGACAGATACTGAATTTATGTCAGATGTTTCTGTTGCATGAATTGAAATTGTCATATGCTGTTTTTCATATTTGCACTGTTAATAAGGTGAAATGATCACATTGACTGATTTTTTTTTAACTGTTGGGCCAGCATTGTAATCCCAGATAAAATTGATTTGGTTAATATTCTTTTTGTATAGAACTTTGCATCTATGTGCATGTAAAAATGAAAAGAATAAATACTGACCTGTAGTTTCTCTTTTTGTTTTGTTTTGTTTTGAAATTTATTTTTAGGTAGGGGCTCTGTAGTCCAGGCTGGTCCTGATCTTGCTATGTAACCCAGGCTGGCCTTGAACTCTGGGTAGTCCTCCTGCCTCAGCCTCCACAGTGCTGAGATTACAGGTGTGTGCCACCACACATGGCTAATTGTACCTGGTGCTGGGAATCTAATTTAGAGCCTTGGCTTGGTAGGGAAGCACACTAACCACTGTGCTGTTTATTTTGTTTTTCTGTAGTACTGTCATTCTGGTTTTGTTATCAGAGTAGTGCTAACCTTATGAGAGGAGTAAGAAGTATAACTGCTCCTTTTTTTTTGAGTACATTATATATGTAATTGATATTATTCTTTATCCTTTCCTTCCATCATTTCTTTTTTGTGGAATGGGGAATTGAACCCAGGGCCTTTGCACTGAGCTACATCCCCAGCTTTTTTGTTTGTTTTTTATTTTAAGTCAGGGTCTTGCTTAGTTGCTTAGATCGGGCTAGAATTTGGCAGCCTCCTGTCTGCTTGACAGACTCCCAGAGTACTAGGATTACAGACATGTGCTGCCACATCTGGCACCTGTTTTTATATTTTGAGACAGGGCCTAGCTAAATTGCTAAATTGCCCAGATTAGGCTTAAACTCAAAATTCAAAGTCCTTCTGCCTCAGCTTCCCATGTAGCGAGGATTATAGTCCAATAAAGTGAAAATTTGAACTGAGAAGCAGACTCGGTTGGGAGGGCAGCCAGCCACCTGGCTCTGGTAGCATTACTGGTTCTTTGACAGCAGCCATGAGATTTCTGACCTTGGCAGCAGCCCTGCACGCTGCACTTCCAGCACTACATAGCTATCCCTCTCGGTTGCCTGGCTTTTTAGGCAGCAACTTCACCTGTCCTGGAAAAGGGGAAGGGTTTGGGAACTGTACATGGGGTAAAACCTTGAGATCTGAGAGACTAAACTGAATAAAAGTTGCCCAGGATAAAGACCAGTGCTCAGACTCGGAGGAGACCCCTCTGAGCCTGCCATGGTGCCCAGTAACTTGTCACTCTACTTCTCCTTGTGCTGTTTGTGTTGTCACAGTTTCTGCATCAGTTAGAGTGTGCTACCATGCCCCAGTGTTCATTCTTCTTTAAGTATCTGATAGAACTTCCCATTGAAATCATGTGGCCCTGGAGATGTTTTGCCTAGAAACATGTAATCATGAATTCAGTTTTTGTAATAGTAATAAAATATGTTTTCATCTTAGTTGAGTTTTGGTTATGTGTGATTTTTTTGAGGAATTCATCCATTTTATTGTGTATTATACTATTTACATGTTAATAATATTCCCTTTATCCTTTGTATGTCTATGGTGATAACCCTTTTTTGTTCCTGATTACAGTAATTTGTTTTGTTTTCATTTTCTTCTTGCTAGAGCTTTTATTTTTTTTTTAAATGAGTTTTACTGATCTTTTTTAGAAACAAACATTTTGAGGGTTGGGGTTGTAGCTCAGAGTTTGGAGCACTTGCCAGGAAGCTCAAGGCCCTGAGCTTAAATCCCCAGCACTACATGATCTGGGCATGGTAGCACATACCTATAATCCCAACACTTGGGGGGCTGAGGCTGGAGGATTACTGTGAGTTCAAGGCCAACCTGGGCTACAGAGTATATCCATGACCAGCCTAGAGTACAGAGTGAAACTCTGTCTCCTCTCCCCCCCCAACCCCCCACCCCCCCGCCGAAAAAAAGAAAAGAAAAAAAAAGACATCAGACATTTTGGAATTTTTAAATTTTGCCTTTTGTTTTCAATTTTACCAACATTTGTTCTTTTCTGATCCCTTATCCTGCCTGCTTAAATGTATTCTGCTCTCTTGAAGTTTTAGACGGTTAATTTGATGGTTTCTGTTGTTAATTTGCTCACATTGGGTACTAACTTGCAATGCTCCTGCCTCAGCCTGCCTGAGTGCTAGGTTGCAGTTGTGTGCCCCCACCCCCGGCCCCCACTGCACCTCTCACACCTTCAGCACTTCTCAGCTGGGTCCTGTACACCACAGCTGAGTTGCTCCTGTGGCTCAAGGTTTCATGGCAGATGGTTCAGTTTTTATTCTGAGCCTTTGATGCCTCCCAGCTCTGTTACCAGAGGCTCACAGCTGCTTGTGGCCCTGCCCAGGCAGCCCAGGGTTCTGGGGCGGCTTTCTTGGCTGGCATGTTCTTTAGTCTCTGACACTCATTCTGAGCTTCCAACCTTGTCATGGCCTCCTTTTAATTCCAGGAGCTCTCTTCTCTCTCCAAGCCAAGTTGAACTGGTAGGGTTTTTGTTTGTTTGTTATTTGTTTTTTGAGGTAGAGGCTAGCTCTGAATTCACAGCTAGTCCTGAACTGAGTTTGTAGCTCAGGCTGGCCTTGGACTTCCAGTAATCCTCCTGCCTCAACTTCCCAAGAGGCTGCGCCACCATGCCCAGCTTTATGTGGTACTGGGGAATCGAACTTAGGGTCTTGCTCTTGCAAGGCAAGTCCTTTAACCACTATGCCATTCCTCCAGCTCCTGAGCTCATTGTTTTTTAGCTGTGTGTCTGCATTTTGGATGAGTTTTCAAGAAGCCATTGTGCAAGACTTCTACTCTGTGTTGTCCAGAAGTCTAAGTGGTCACTTTCAGGAAAAGGAACATAATCTTTGCAAGAACTAGTAAACTTCATGAGTTAAAAATGTCCCATCTCAGGCCTACACTGCAGGCTTGCAGAGGAAACATCGGTTTTGGTTTGCTTTGCTTTTATTTTCCTTCTGTCTTCTCATTCTTCTCTTCCTCCTCTCCCTCTACTCTCTGTGGCTTCTGGTCATCCCTGCATTAGGAGAGGCAGAGGTTGAGGAAACATCTGGATAGTAGCAGCAGCAGTAGCAGCTATAAATGTTTCTACGGCATTGATTATGTTGATAGCTACTACTGTTCAGAACACGTGTATCAGGTCATTGAATCGTCAAAATCCTGGAGTGTAAACTCTGGGTTATCCCTTCTAAATGCTGAAAGAATTAAGACAGCTGACAGAACCAAGATGCAGACTCAGCATTCAGGGTCCAGAGACTATGTCCCCAGCCCCCTCCTTATGTCGGGTATATACTGTTAGAAGAAAAGCGGGCATACTGCCTGCTCAAACTAGGCCAGTGGCTAAGTCAGACTGATGCTCTTTAAAGCATTTTCAAGTGTGACATGTTTTCCACAGACTTTTATCCAAAGACAAACAAGTGTATACGCCTTTTCCTTTACAGAAGAATAGAAGGGAGTGGGATACAGCCCAGAGCACACTGACTGATATCAGCAGTACTACTTTTCTCATCTTTAGCTACTTGCCTGCTGAAGGTAAATTAACTCCTTGTGGAAGGTTTCTCACTCCCTACTGTTAGGTAGTTTAGGGCCTTGCTAGGAAATGCAGTACACTGTCTCTGTTGCACGGGGCCTCCAAGTCAAGACTAAGTGGTTTCATTTTAACATCCTGTTGTATACTTTCCAAATATGATATTTAATTTCTTGCCTTTATAATTTTATTTATTTATTTTGAGACAAGGTATCTCTCTGTAGTCCAGGCTGTTCTTGAACTCACTATGTAGCCCAGACTTTCTCCAGTTCATAGCAGTCCACCTGCTTCAGCCTCCCAAGTGCTGGGATTACAGGTACACATCCCACACCTGGCTTATGTGGTGCTGGGGAATTGAATTCAGGAACTTGGGCCTGCTAGGCAAGTGCTCTTACTGCTGTGCTCATCTTCCAGCTCTTTTTTATTTTTATTTTTATTATTTATTTTTGCGGCAAGGTCTCGCTTTATAATCTAGGCTGGTCCTGAACTCACTATGTAGCCTAGGCTGGCCTTGGCCTCCCGAGTGTTAGGATTACAGTTGTGTACCACCACACACAGGTTATATGGTGCTGGGGAATCAACTCGGGTACATGAGCTACTACTCAGCTCCTATTTTTATTTTTTAAATGGGTTTTTATTTAGAAACAAAGGACAGAGTGGTGAAAGCTCCCATTATCTTGGAGGGGATCCAGAGTGGGTTGTCCCTATAACCTTCATACAGATGGACCATTGATATAACTGTCACTTGTTCTGAAGGCCTATTTCTGTCCTGAACCACATAATCTCAACCAAAGTAAGCACTGTTGATAGCCCACCTTTCAAAGCAGAGGCCATTTTCCTGGGACAAAGCACACAAACAACTTTAGCCTTCTGGTTTTCTTCCCTTTCCTCTTCTTCCCATTTTTTTTTAATTCCCCCACCATTTTTATTAATATATATGCAGTACAGAATATTTACAGTGAACTTAAGTATTTTGTGCACATATATATCACACCAATATTATGACCCCTTCCCCTCCGCATTTTGGGACCTCCCCATTCCCTTGTAACTACCACTGCCACACTCATTTGGTTTATAGAATGCCTCTGTTCTGTTTCCCAAATCAGAGAAACCATGCAATATTTAACATATTTAATTTTCGGCGTCTGACTTATTTTACCACTCTAATCACCACTTATTAGCTCAGATTCCAGAATGGGCTGCAGTGGCTGTATCTTGATGCCTGTTCTCTGGGTCCATCAGAGCCTTTTGTTGGGGTGATTTGCCAAAAGTTCTTTTTTTCTGTTTGTTACTATATCTTTGTTAAGATTCTTTAACATGGCTTCACCCACCAGTCCACTTAAGAAAAGAACTATAACTATGAAATTCATGAGGCTAGAAAATGCGAGAAAGAAAAAGAGAGGTTAAATTTCATATTCCTTGGCTTAGTACTGAAAGATAAATGTTTGCACATTCAAAAGACATTCAAATTGTCATTGCATCCACCAGTTTTTTTTTAGGATAAACTTACATCCAAAACTAAATAAGTGAATTGCTACATTAAACTAGCTTAAGTCTACATTGAATTGCTGCATTCAATAACTTAAATCTGTACCACATAAGTATATTACAATTAAAGCAATAGGTAGAGTGGCATGCTTAGTTATTTCAGATCTTTTTTAACTTTCATAAATTATTTACTTTTCACTAATAACTAATATTTTGCCAAAATTGTTTTATCATTTTACCTACCTATACATCCGTAACTTCATGCATACATATTTTTAAAGATTTTATACCAGGTCCCCATGTTGAATATAATTACGTTTTGCAAACTTATATACTATTGAAAATAATAATTATGAGGGAAGATTCACAGATTTTATGAGACAATTGGTACTGTTTTAGAAGGACACCAATCAAAAGATTCAAATACCAGTCTATTTTGTTGTTGTTGTTGTTGTTATGCTTTCTCTTTATGAGTTTTCTTTCTTCCATGTTTTTTGGTGCTGCTTGTCTCTGCTTCTCTGAAAGATTCCTTCAAGTATTTTCTGCAGTACTGGGCTAGTGGTCACAGGTGTCTTTAGGGATTCCTGGTCATGAAAAATTTTTACTTCCTCTTCAATTTTGAGGGATAATTTTGCTGGATACAACAACCTATGTTGACATTTGCTGTCTTTTCAAACTTGAAAGATCTTGCTGCAGGCTCTCCTAGCCTTTAAAGTTTGCATTGAGAAATCTGTAGTAATACCAATGGGTTTGCCTTGGTAGATTGTCTGTTTTTCTCTTGCTGCTTTTAATATTCTCTATTTTGTATTTTTGATATGTCATGGTGAGTCTCATTGCTGGTTGAGGTTGGTTATTTGGTGTTCTATGACCTTCTTGTCCCTGAAAATTAATTTCTTTTTCTAGGTTAGGGAAATTTTCTTGCACAATTTCAGTGAATAAATTCTTTATACCTTCAGTGCTGTCTTCTGCTCTTTCTCCCACACACATGATTCTGAGATTGTTTCTCCTTGAATCATCCATTAGCTAGTGTGTCCAGCTACTTTGCTCATTTCTAATTTTGGAGTTGTGCCTAATTATAGCATTTGTTTCCTCAGCTTTGTCTTCAAGGTCTGAAATTTTGTCCTCACAATATTCAAGTCATCTTTCTCTGCTTTCACATGTATTTTTTAATCCTGAATTTCATTTAGATTTCTTTTCAGATTTTCCATTTTTCTATCCATTTTATATCTTGCATTTCCTTATTTGCCTCACCCAACTTTTTATTTGTGGCTTCTATATGCTCAGTGAGCTTTGTCTCCATTGATACCACTATTTTATTAGTAAGTTCCTCTTTAAGCCTGTTGATCAATGCTTGCATTTCTTTGAGAATACCTTGTTTGAACTGGTTGTTTGGCTCATTTATTTGCTTTTTGACTTACTTCCCGATGAGTTCCTCTATTTCAGGGCCCATGGCATTAGTTTCTGGGATCTCAGGCATGCCTGTGAGTGTTCTGTTACTTGTCTTCTTCCCATGTTTCTGTTGTTGAGGGACTTCACTTTAAAGGCCTAGCAGAGAGGTTTCTTTGAACAGCTATGACAGTTGGGGTGGGGGCTGGGAGTGGCAGTTCCTCTTGGTTCTGTGCTGGGCAGTGAGGGAGGACCTAACAGTCTAATGGCCTCTGAAGTATCTTGCTCACCAAGCTGCCTCGGCAAAGCTCTCCTGCCTGTTATAGCTTCCGTTCTCCACCCGTGGAGGTGGTCCCACTACACTGAGCTGTTCAGGAGGTTGGCAACTTTTCTCTCCTCTTTGCAACTTCCTCTTGTGCCAGTTTCTTCCTAGACACCATGTAAGAGTGACCCCAAAAGCCCTGGTGTGCTCTTCTGAGCTTCCTTTTATTCTAATCAGTTCATTGTCAGGCTCTTTTTTAAATGACTTTTGGTTATGTCATTGCACCTAGCTCTGCTTCTGATCTGGGCTCCAGGAGCCCTTTTCTAAGGAGTGCTCACATTGCATTTGTAGTATGAACTGCCTGCAGGTTTGTTTTTCAGAGGTTACCAGTTGCTACAGATTCTTCCTTCTCCTGGATTTACGCTTACCTCGATGTGAGGTTCTGGACTTTGTCTGGGATCTGTGGGTACCAGCAGCTCAGGGCCACACCTGGTTGGCTGCTGTTTTTCTCCACTTCTGATATGACTTCAGGATTTCTGACCTTCCAGTGGACTCCTTTCAGTTATTGGGGCACTCCTTCCTCTCCTAGCTTGGTCAGATGTTCCAGGCTCCACATGGGCTTTCCTTGTCCACAGACCCCTGCCGCTCCTAGTCATTTGCAAGCCGTCCTGTGGCGGCTTCCTAGGCTGCTCTTTTTTTCTTCTGCTTCTGATGTTCCTTTGGGATTTCTGATCTTCCCCTGGCCTCCTTTCAGTTTTTGTTTTACTCTTCCCTGTCCTAGCTACATTGAAGAGGTAGTTTTTGACTAAATCCACAACTTCTTATGTGGGTCCTTGTATTAATTTGGGTTCTTTCAAAAGGCAGAACTTACAGAAATTATAACCAAAAAGATCTATTTGAAAAGCTTACAAGATGGGGAGCTGCTCATGCAAGAGCTGGAGTGTCCAATGGCTGCTCAGCCATGAGATAGAACACCCGTCCAGGACTGCAGAACAGCCAGTAAGAGTCTGCTGTGGATCTCAGTTGTTCGAAGAACAGTGGCTAAGACCAGAGACTGAAGATTAGTGACAGGCAGACAGGTACAAGTTGAGCGCGAGTCGAGACTGGAGAGAATCTGTGATGAAGGTCTGTGGCATGTAGCAAGTTTGCTTCCATAGACAATTGGGAAAGATGAGAGATAAAAACAATCTTTCGTCTTTGGGTGGGTGTTCTTCCTTCATTAGCCGGCCCACAAATCACTCACTCTGATCGAGACTGGTTCTCAGTTCCCAGTGTAGGCATGGTTCCCAAACCCTAATCCAGGTGAGGTTCCTAATTGCTTCAAGTTGACATGATCTCTCCAACAGTCACAGTCCTCATAGTTCTCTAGGAGACATTGTGCAGCTCTGTTACTCGGCTGTCTGCTTGACCCGGAAGTCCTTCATCCTATTTTTATCAGAGAAAAATGACCAGAAATGTTAACTGGTCATCAGATAAGACCACTTCTAGTTCCAGTGTCTCATGTGATCAGTTGTCTCTAGGAAGAACATGGAGGGTCTTGTTGGTTTTAATGTAGTCATCTTAGTTGGCTTATTTTCTGTTCTGGAATCAGGCAACACTTCAGTCCCTAAAAAAGAACAAGTGACCCTACGCAGGTTTATATTTGACTCTTATCACCAGTTACGGCCTAGAGGATTATTTCTGGGGCATTGCCTCTCTTGTCTGTGGTCAGGATTTTTGCCTTTTTTATCATAAGGTGAAACAAGGAATGGTTCCAGATTGATCATTGTGTCTATTTTATAAAGATGTTCATTGACCTTTTTTTTTACTTGGAAAGGACTTCTTTTCCCTTTTCCCTTTCCCTTCTCCTGTGTGCTTGTAGTCAAAAATAGAATATTTGAAGAAATGATGACATTGTGATTGTTTCATGTTTGAAATGGCATTACCTACTGCATGTTCACATTAAAAACAATAATACTTAACCTCAAAACAGATAGCTTGACTCTTGTTATCAAATGTGAAACATTTAGAATAGTGTCTGGCAAATATAAAGTACTGTATAATTGTTATTTAAAGACTATTGTTTACAACTCTGAAACTCATTAATACAATATTGCACAGATTTCACTAGTTGAACAGTTTGGAGAATTTATTTTAACCTATCCATACTTAGAGGTTTGCTCCCACTGCCATCTTCTAGCTTTCTTAGGTGGCACAGTGGCCACGTGAAAACCATGAAACTCATCGATTTCAGCTCCCAAATCATCACTTAACACTTTATTTTATGTATTTTTAGGACATTTCTGATTCATTTGGATCCTTGAAGAGCATCTGTAGAAGAGGAAGGAAAAGATGGGTGTGAAAACATTTACTCATAGCTCCTCTTCCCACAGTCAGGAAATGCTTGGAAAATTAAATATGCTGCGAAATGATGGACATTTTTGTGATATCACCATTCGTGTCCAGGACAAAATCTTCCGGGCACATAAGGTGGTGCTAGCAGCTTGCAGTGATTTCTTTCGCACCAAACTTGTAGGCCAAGCAGAAGACGAGAACAAGAGTGTGTTGGATCTGCACCATGTCACAGTGACTGGCTTCATTCCCCTGTTAGAATATGCTTACACAGCCACACTGTCAATTAACACAGAAAATATTATTGATGTCCTCGCTGCAGCCAGCTATATGCAAATGTTTAGTGTTGCTAGCACCTGCTCAGAGTTCATGAAATCAAGTATTTTATGGAATACTCCCAATAGCCAACCAGAAAAGAGTCTAGATGCTGGACAGGAAAATAATTCTAACTGCAATTTTACTTCTCGAGATGGAAGCCTTTCTCCAGTGTCTTCAGAGTGCAGTGTGGTGGAAAGAACCATTCCTGTGTGTAGAGAGTCCCGGAGAAAGCGCAAAAGCTACATTGTCATGTCCCCTGAGAGTCCTGTGAAGTGCAGCACCCAAACAAGTTCACCCCAAGTATTGAACTCCTCAGCTTCCTATACAGAAAATAGAAACCAGCCAGTTGACTCTTCTCTTGCTTTTCCGTGGACTTTTCCTTTTGGAATCGATAGAAGGGTTCAGCCTGAGAAAGTTAAGCAGGCAGACAATACACGGACCTTAGAGTTACCTGGCCCGTCTGAGGCAAGTAGAAGAATGGCTGACTATGTGACCTGTGAGAGCACAAAGCCTGCCTTGCCTCTGGGTCCTGAAGACGATGTCCAAGTCAAAGTGGAAAGGCTGAGTGATGAGGAGGTCCATGAGGAGGTGTCACAGCCTGTCAGCGCATCTCAGAGCTCCCTGAGTGACCAGCAAACGGTACCTGGAAGTGAGCAAGTCCAGGAGGACCTCCTGATTAGTCCACAGTCTTCTTCCATAGGTATGATACCTCCTGAGGTTCTCGTGGTGCTACTGTACCCAACTCAGATGTCATAAAGTTCTTACTAGCTTAAAAAAGCTTGTTCTCATTCTTTTTTTTTCTTCTTTTGAGAGAGGGTCTTACTCTGTAACACAGGCTAGTCCTGAACTCTGTGATATAGCCCAGTCTGGCACAGGACTCAGGGCAATCCTGCCTCAGCCTCCTGAGTGCTGGGATTACAGGCATGTGCCACCATGCCCAGCTTTATGTGGTGCTGGGGAATTGAATTTAGGGCCTTGCATTTGCAAGGCAGGTGCTTAACAGCTGTGCCATTCCTCCAGCCCCGTTCTCATTCTTATATAAGAATAAAGAAGAGTAGAACTTAATTGGGTTTTTCTACAATTTTCTTGTTACAAGTTGTGCTTTGAGGAAGAAAAAATAATTGAACAATATGTGAAGAGGCAAAGGCAGAGATACGAATTGTGAAGTTTTTCAGTGCAAAAAGGAACAATATTAGAAATCCAGTTAGTGTTTTATTCTTCATTAAAATACTGAAAACTGTGCCAAACATTGATGATATGTACAATGAAAAGTAGTTCCTGTGATGGAGGAGTTAATTCATTTGGGAAAACAGATTATGTGAGTAAATGATGATAGTGAGGTATTTTAAACAGAATAAAAAATAAAACAGATACAGATATTTTAGGAAAATGAGCTTGATATTGACGTGAAGGGGTTTGGCTATGCAGAAACAGAAACCAGTTGCACCAGTTAAATGTCCATCATGTGCCCATGCATTGGAAATGTTATAAATAATTCAAAAATCAAAGAAATTTTTGTTACTACTATGTTCTCTAAGTTTTCCATGCAGCCCAAGACAGTTCTTCTTCATTTAATGCATCCAGGCCAGCCAGTGTCTTCAGAGTGTAGTGTCTCCAGCCTATAGCTACAGCTTAGACACGCCTAAGAAAATGGGTATTGCTAGGCCTTATGGAGGAAGATTCACTGCTACCTCTAAATATTGAATATGTGTGTTGAGGAAACAGGAGGTGTCAAAGTAGGGTGAATTTATATTCATGGATTGTGATTCAGTTTGTCATATGTTTTGTCTCTGAATCTAGTTGAGTCTCACAGTGGTCATCTTATAGTTACTTTTTCCTTTTTTAAGTGATACAAAATGGTCATCATAGAATGGGTAGCATTTTAGCATCTATTAAATGCTGTAATTGGGTCTGGAAGAATAGAATAGCACTTGGAGTTCTTAGTAAGCAGACGGTCCTGAGTTCAATTTCCCAGCATCATGTAAGCTGTGTGGTAGTGCACACCTATAATCCCAGCAC
This sequence comes from Ctenodactylus gundi, assembly GCA_004027205.1. Classification (NCBI taxonomy): domain Eukaryota; kingdom Metazoa; phylum Chordata; class Mammalia; order Rodentia; family Ctenodactylidae; genus Ctenodactylus; species Ctenodactylus gundi. The sequence goes on from PVKB01000960.1 coordinate 46,824, forward strand.
TTGGGAGGCTAAGGCAGGAGGATTGCTATGTGTTTGAGGCCAGCTTGGGCTAGCTGTGTGTGTGTAGTGAGTTCAGGACTAGCCTGAACTACAGAGTGAGACCTTGTCATTAAAAAAAAAAAGCTCTCCTTGCAGTACGAGTTAATGGAAGGCAATGGGAAGCCAGTTCCAAGACTAGTGAGCAGGTCCACTGTACTCCTACCAAGTCATGCTTGGATGGTCCCCAAGCAGTACCCTGTCACAAAGCAGTGGTAAAGGCAGCGTTGATGAGATTACCCTGTGGGATTTTGAACAGTGGCAAATTAAATCTTTGGAAAATATGTAAAAGCCAAAAGCAGAGGACGGATTCTTGGGAATGATACTTAGTGTTGGGAATGGCAAAGAAAAGGCAATAATGAATCAAAGAAAAATCTGCTTAAAGACTGAAGACTGAAAATTAACTTTGCTGTTTTTTGTTTTGTTTCAACTCACTTCATGAGTATCCCAGGGCTGCTGCAACAGCACCAACCAGGTGGCTTAAAACAAAATTTTACTTTCTCACAGCTCAGGAGGCCAGAAGTCCAAACTCCAAGGTATCAGGGCCTTTATTCCTTTTAAAGATTTGTAGGAAAGAATGCCTGCTTCTTGCCTCTTCCCATTTGTGAGGTGCCAGCAGTCCCAAACATTACCTGAGCATAGCTGCGTGACTCTCACTTCCACCTTCATCTTCACAGGATCTCTTGTGTGTGTTGTGTCTCGGTCTTTGTCTCCAGGTCTGTCCCCTTATAAAGACAACCTGCAGGCTTCATCTTAGCTCAGTTACATCTGTAGAGACCCCTTCACAAAGGTTCATTTACAGGTAACTGGGTCAGGTTTCAGCATGTCTTTTGCAGGAACATAGTTTCATCCACAGCATCCACCAAACATCATATTTCTTACTGTGGATCAAAAGACTTTGAAGAATTTGAGTGAACCCACATACAATAAAATCCTTAATGGCAGGAGGTTATAGCTATTTATTGATGTATATTACCTTCTTTGAGGAATAGCTGTTAAATTTTTGTCATGTGGGAGATAACAGATCTGGCAGTAGCTGTGGTCCGGGGAAAACCATTTGAATTTTGTTTTTCCTTTCTTAACAAAAGAAGATCTTAGGCAGCAAAAAGAGTTGCATGGTGCTAAAAAGTCATATTAAGTGAAATAGGTAAAATTAATTTTTAGAACAAAGGGACAAAATCTGTTTTCATCATCTCAGGTAGAAGGTGTTCATTTCTGAGGTCATTTTCTTCTAGACAATGTCTCAGCATCCTTAGCTTCCGGTCTTCTAGTGGAATGGCTAGAACAGTGGTCAGAGGCTTGTGCTGTATGACTTTGAGTTGAAGTCCTTCTCCTGTAAGTCCCTTTCCTTGCCCTGATGCTCAGGGGCTCCTTCTCTCTGGCAAATTTTCCAGACCAGTAAAACCCAGTTTAAGTCCTTCAGAAGTTGCTTAGTTAATGTTTATGAAATGCAGCTCTTAACCTGTTGTGACAAAGTTTGGGACATCATATGAGTCTCTTAGAGTTTAAGGAAGATGTCCAGTTGTGACAGCCAGCCTGTTACTCATAAGGAAGTAACTTGTGGATCCTGCAGCTTTGCTACTTCCCAGCATCTTGACGGGACTTGGGGCTGTGGAGGTGGGAGGGCTTTTAAGTGCTTTGAGTGTTGTAGTTGTAGAATTCCATTTCCCCCATTCTTCTGGAGCTTTGTGGGTGATAAGTCAGTGGAGTGTCTGTGTGGAGCTCTTTGGTGGGGCATCCGAGTCGATTATGGTCCTGGTTCTGCCACAGAAGAAGTAAATTAGAGCTTCCCTGCTTAGAAATATGGACTAGCCTGTCCCACTGTCAAAGCAGTTGTACAGCTGAAAAGCTCCTTGGTCCTCCCTGAAGACAAACTCAGAGCTCATTAGGAATGTTTAAGGAGGTGTCCATGCTGTGCTCCTGTATCTCAACGTGACCGTCTTACCAAGGTTGTATTGTTAGCGGGAATATCGTACATTAGCCACATGCACAGCAGCATTTCCCAAAATTACCATTCCAGTGCTAGAATAGTGTCTATGGACCTCAAGTGAGAAGTCTTCTCCTCAAAATGTCCCCTGGCATTTTCAGATTATCTTTGATAAAATTGTATCAGTTGAGAAGTAAGTGTACAGGTTAGTCAGAAGCAAATAGATAAACAGGGATAAGATACTTGGCCTGGAAGAGGTCAAGTTTTGGGTGGAGACAACCCACAAAAGCTGCAAGGTTCTTTGTAATGTTTTGTTTCCAGAGCTTAGCTAAAGGCTAATTGTGACAGATCAGGGTCTACACAAAGAAAATCTCCTTTGATTCTGAGTGAAAGTCACTAGCAAAGCCTTTCTCAGAAAAGGCACTATGCAGTGCATTTCTCAGGGACATAAAGACAAATTTGAATAAGTCCCCGAAGAAGCTAGGCATTGTGGTACATGCTTGTAATCCCAGCACTCAGGTGTCAGGAGCAAGCATCTTCCATCTCAGGTTGATTGTTTCTGTAGATCAGTTCTACTGCTTCACAAGATGAGGGCATCTGGCTACAATTTTTAGCCTTCTTGCTACCACTGAGAACAGAATATATATGGTCTATCTACAAAGGAACCTTTTTTCTTTGTGGTGCTACAAATCGAACCCAAGACTTAACGCCACCTAGAAACTTCATATTAATAATTTTGGTAACATCCTTATCACCTCAGGAAAGTATTAACTTGTATTCGTTCTAAGTTAGCCCAACTCAGATCTCAACTGTTGTTATTGGCAAAAAAATTATCTCAGGATAAGGATTTATAAACTCATTTTTGCTGTTAGTTGCATAAGTGATAATACTATATTCTGTTATGACACCCCCAGGGTTGGTGGAAGTCTGTTTGTCTTAAATTTTTTTTTTTTTTTTTTTTGAGACAGGATCTTACATGGTAGTCCAGGCTGGTCTTGAGCTCACTGGTGTAGCCCAGGCTGGCCTTAAACTCAGGACAATCTGCCTGCCTCAGCCTCCTGAGTTCTGGGATTACAGGCAGCACTGCGCCACCACACCCAGCTTTATGTGGTGCTGAGGAATTGAACACAGGGCCTTGCACTTGCAGGGCAAGTGCTTTAACCGCTGTGCCATTCCTTCACCCCTGTTTTAACTCTTAATTTAGCTTTTTATTTTTAGATTTTAGATCTATTGGCCAAAGTTTATATGACGTTTTTAACAGGCTGAAGTGGACTTTTTAGTTTTGTTTTGTGCTATATTTTAGTTCTTTTTGGCAACCTATTTAAACAAACCTTAGGCAGATCTGGAATCAGTCAAAAGCAGAGTGGATCACCAAGACTTAGCCCCTGCTAGATCTTAGCCTGCATGGTGAAAAAGTGAGTATTGGGCCTGAGGGTGTTGCTCAGTGATTAGAACCCTTGTCTAGGAAGTGGGAAGACCAGGTTTGATCCCCCAGCAATCGGGAGGCTGAGGCAGGAGGATTACTGTGAGAGCTAGGCCAGCCTGTATTACGGAGTGAGACCTTATCTCAGTTAATTAGTTAAAAATTTAAAAAGCAAGTATCTTTCTGGGTTGGCCTTAGGATATCTCCACCTATTTCACTGTTTTGTTTTGATTCAAAGTTTGTATGCTGTAATAGTGTATGCACTCTTTTTTTGTTTTGTTTTGTTTTGTTTTGTCCTGAGACAGGGTCTTGCTCTGTAGCCCAGGCTGGCCTCGAACTCACAACAATTCTTCTGCCTCCAACTGCTCGGTTTTCAGACATGCACCACCCCACTGAGCTAATCTTTATGTGGCACTGGGGAATCAACCCAGGCCTGCACACGTAAGGCAAGCACTCTGGCCACTGAGCTGTTCCTTCAGCGTGTGTCTGCACCCAGAATAAATTCAGAATAGTGTGAGGTAGATACTTGAATCCATGAATCCAAATAACTGAGATTTTTCCAATTTATAGCCTAAGACAAAGATGTTAGCTTTTAGAATCCTCCCCCACCAATATTTTTCTTTAAAGGAAACAATGACAATGAGCAGCTCCCTTTCAGCAAAATGCAGTATTGTCTGCTTCTCTTCCCTGCATCTGCATTAAAAGCAAATCTGAAGGATCACAGATGAGTTGGCCAGACATAGGGGATAAACATAAATGTCAAGCAATAGCAAGGAAAAGACGGAAGGAGGAGGCATGTGCAGAGCTGATGAGCACAGTCAGGTAGGGTGTGGGCGAGGGCAAGTGTGATGCGCACAGCCCTTTGTGCACTCCAGAGCCTTGACTATCTCACTGTATTAACTGTAGTATAATAATTGGTATTCTTGGTGGCTTAAAATAAAGGGTATTTTATATTTGCTATTTTTTTTTGAGATAGGGTTTAGTCCTGTGGTTTAGGCTGATTCTGAATTCACTGTGTAGCTCAGGCTGGCTTCAAACTCAAGGCAACCCTCCTGCCTCAGCCTCCAGAGTGCTGGTATTATAGCCACACACTACTAGGCCTGTTTTATGTGGTCCTGGGGAATTGAACTCCAGCCCTTGTACTTGCTAGGCAAATGCTCTACCTGCTGAGCTGCACTCCCAGCTTTATATTCAAAAGATAAGGCCAAATATAACCATGGTACAAATTTTCCAGTATATTCAGAACCAGCCTGGACTACAGAGCAAGACCCTGTCTCAAAAAAATTATTTTTTCTAGTATAAATTATTTTTGAATTCTGTAAGAGAATAAACTAGTTTGTTTATTTATTAAGCTTAAGTGGGAAATGTTTGCATTTCCTAATAACATCAGTTAATTCAGTTGTTCCAAAAGGGGAACTAAAGTATTAGGTTATAAATTTTCATCAGGAGTAAATTTCACCCTATATACATTGACAGATGATATTAAGTATTCTTATGTGAGTCTGGAGGAATGGTTCAGTGGCGCTAAATATGTGAATTCCATTCCCCAGCACTACATAAGCCGGGCGTGGTCGTACACGCCTATAATCCCAGCACTTTGGAGGTTGACATGAATGCAAGGCCAGCCTGGGCTCCATAATGAGTTCATTACCATCCTGGGCTACAGAATGAGACCCTGCCTTAATCTATCAATTAGTCAAATAAATATTCATATCTGTACAGTATAAAAACTGCTATATTTGTACATTTTAATCTTAATTAAAATCTTCTGACTAGGGTTTCGGCATAGCTCAGTGGTTAAAGTACTTGCTTAGCACGTGGAAGGCCCAGGGTTTAATCCCTAGTATCACATAAAGATTAACTTGAGCATGGTGGTGCACACTTGTAATCTCAGTGCTCTGGAGACTGAGGCAGGAAGATTGCTCTGTTTGAGGCCAGCCTAAGCTACATAGTTGTATCATTTGACTTTAATCATGAGTAATTTCCATTATGAATAATTGAGTAATTTATAAAGTAATCAGCAAAAATTAGAAAGTAGAGTTTAATTTTTAAAATAACAGAAAGGATAAAATGGAGTGATTATTAACACTTGTATTCAACAGACTATTTCCAAAGTATATATAGAAATGCAGAGGACCAGCATAGCCAGAATGTTCAGGAAGCACAGGGCCCTACCTCATGAGAGGACTATAGCTTTACCTCAGATAGACCTCTTCCAAAGCTGTAGTAACTAAGGTACTAGTGCCAGGCCAGGCCAGGCCAGCACATGGGAGCAATGGAGACTCTAGAGACAGATCCATGAATGTATGTGTGCATGGTGGCTGGCCTCGGTGTCGCTGCACACAATAAGAAGAGACTTCTCAGTGAGTTTGTCACCAAGTCAACTCCAGATGGACAGAAGAAAGATCTAGATAGATCTCAAAGACAAAATGTAAATGTTTTATGAGTTTCAGATAAGCACTTAAAGCAAGACCAGAAACAATAGCCATAAAAAAGGATTAGTAAACTAAAATTAAAAACCTTTGGCTAACAAAAACCATTACAAAGAAAAAGGACAAGCCATGGAAAGATATTTGTAATATATCACCGACAGCCTGTTACTGAGATAGAAAAAGGTTGATAACACAGTAACAGGACTTAGGCATTTCACAGAAGACACATAATAACAAAATGGGGAAATAGACCTCAGGCACAGCCATGTATGCTGTGTGCTGGGAGGCTGAGGCAGGAAGATCACAGTTTTGAGTTCTGGCTCGGCAAGTACATCAGAATAAAAATTAAAAAGGGCTGAGATAACCATTATGTATTGCATATATATGTTAATAAAAATCAGAAAAGAAGTACCGAGGTGACAGTGCCCCTTGGGTTAAATCCACAGTAACACAGAAAGGAAAAAAAAAAAACTCAAATACAATGAATTGTTTGCTGTACGTCTGCCAAATTGGTACCCGTTTTTCCATCGACCGGTATAGGAGTGGCAGATGTGGAACAACATTGCTGGTAGTGTATAAGCTCATTCAGAACAAGCACTAGAACAAATTGGCATCTTCTAATAAAAATGACACACACAGTCTGTGACCAAGAAAGTCTGTTGTTCTAAATCTGTACCCTAAAGAAAAGCACACACGAAAAATAAATACACATAAGTCACTTCGTGTGAGAATATTCACAGCAGGATTTTGTTGTTTGTTTTTGAGATAGGGTCTTGCTGTGTAGTCCAGGCTGGTCCTGAACTCACTGTGTGGCCCATGCTGACCCTGAACTCTCTGCTGTCCTCCCGCCTCAGCATCAGGAGTGCTGGGATTACAGTCGTGGGACACTGTGCTCAGTTTATGTGGTGCTGAGGAATCAAGCTCAGGACCTTACACTTGCTAGGCAAGCACTCTGACAACTGAGCCACACCCACCAGCCTCAGGATTCTTTGATAGCCCAAGACTGTCTGTGAAGCATAAGTGAGTAGGTACAACAGTGAAGATAAGCTTGAATTAGTATAACAGTGTGAATTAGTCCACAGCATACAGGACAGACTTTACAGGCCACAGGAATCACACAGTGTGATCCAGTCTATATAAAGTTTATAATGAGGCAACACTGAGCTGTAGTGGTAGACGTTGGAAAACTTTAAAGGTGAAATAATAATTTAGACTTAACTGCTATCTGGTATCTTTTGAAACCACTGGTATGGCTGTGCTGAAAGGTACCCTTCATTCTCCTGGATGTGTCCCAGCAACAACACCCTCCCAGCTCCACGGCTACATGTATTTGAGACAGAATTACTTTTAAAGGGAAGGAGGTGGAGAGAGGAACTGCTAGCCATAAAACACAGGCTTCTAGAAGGCTAGGGAAGGTGAGCAGGGACTTCAGGAATTTGAGCTTACTTGTGGTTTATGGAGGCAGCCTGGGCATTCACTTTGTCCTTTATATTTTATGTAAAAATTGTATGTCACTATAAAAAACATTTTTAAAAAATAACGTCAAGGCAGGAGGATTGTCAAGAGTTCAGGACCAGCCTGGGCGCAGTGACAAGTTCAGAACCAGCCTAGACTAGAGACCCTGTCTCAAATAATAAAAGAAATTTAAAAATAAAAATATATATGTATATAATGTCAGTGCTTCCATAGGTGGTGATTATAGTTTAATTTTATGTGGATTTCAGTTTGCATTTGAATTACTCTGTTTTCTGATATATTTACCAAATATTTCTGAAAGAGTATAAAAATGTCATGAAGTTTGTCTTACATGTGTTTGTTTGTTTATTTTGAGACAGGGTCTCACTCTAGCCCAGGCTGGTCCTGAACTCACTGTGTAGCACAGTCTGGCCTTGTCCTCATGACAGTCCTCCTGCCTCAGCCTTCTGAGTACTGGGATTGTAGGTGTGTGCCACCACGCCCACCTTTATATGGTGCTGGGGAATTGAACTCAGGGCCTTGTGCTTGCCTTTCCTCTAACTCCCCATGTTTATTTTTAAAACACACATTTAACTAAAAGTAAAACATGGACTTCTGTATGTCTGATTAATAGTTCAAAATATGAACGCTAAGGCTGGAGGAATGACACAGTGGTTAAAGTGCTTGCTTAGCAAGCACAGGTCTCTGAGTTCAAATCCCCAGCACTACATAAAGCTGGGTGTGGTGGCACAAGCCTGTAATGCTTGCACTCAGAAGGCTGAGGCAGGAGGATCTCCATGAGGCCAACACCAGCCTGGGCTACATAGTGAGCTCAGGATCAGACTGGGCTACAGAGAGAGACCCTGCCTAAAAAAATTTTTTTAAAAAGAATGCTAGAGACTTGGAGAAAAGAGTTGCAGTTCATATCTTGACTTCTTTCCACCATAGCCTGCCCACTGTCCCTTTTCATTGTCTTCACAGGGTCCGTAGATGAAGGCGTTACCGAGGGCTTACCGACCCTGCAGAGCACGTCAGGCACCAGCGCGCATGCAGACGACGATGATCGGTCAGTCCTCACGTAGGGTGTGGTGTAAGAGCGGTGCTGTGGCTCTGATGCCAGCATTTTCTCTTAATTCTGTAAAAGATGTTTAGTTTATACTTAGGCACTTATATTTTAGTATTCTTTCATGAGTAAGGAGCTAGCATGCTCACATTAGACCACTTGTTAACAGTCCAAACCTGCGTCATGCATTGCTCTCACAGTATGTGGATCACAGGTTGGCAGACTGTGGACTTCAGGGTGGGTCTAGCCTGCCACCTTGATTTTTCAATAAACTAGTGCTAGAACCAAGCCATACTCTTTGTTTAGGTATCATTTGTAGGTGACAAAATTGAGTGCAGCATCAAATATGTAATGTCTTGTCTGCCAAAAAGGTGTTTGCCAAGTCCTTACCTTCGTACCCATGATCTCCCAATCATTGACTACATTCAGCCCTCTGCCTGGTGTTTCCACATAGCTGTGTAGGGGGCGTCCCAGGCAGACAAGACTCAGTTCTTGATTTCTGACTCCCCTCACCTGAGTCCTCTTCTTCCAGGCTTTCTCCCATTTCATCCCCTGATTTTTTGAGCAGTCTCTCAGACTTATGCATAGTGCTTCTCTCACTACTCCTGTTTCTTCCTAAACAGATCTTGTCAGTTCTGTTTCCAGAATATATCCCCAGCCCCTGGACTGTCCAATTCTCCCCTGTACTGTAGCCACCCTCATTTAAGTCACCACAGTCTTACTTTGACTACTGCAGCTGCCATTGAGGTTATTTGCCCTTTACGTAAGTCTGTTCTCCATGAAGTAGCCAGATTCATCTTTAAAAAAAAAATAAGTTAGATTGTCTGTGCTTTCAGCTATAGATACTTAACATTCTCCTGTCACACCTAGAATCTAAACTTGCTGTGACGTATAACACTGTATGACAACACTTTTTCTGATGCCCACCAGACCACTCTCCCTCTTGTGTGCTGCAGTCTAGCCACATTGACCTCTTTTCAGTTCCTCTTTTTTTTTGTTTGGGTTTTTTTTTCTTTTTTCTTTTTTCTTTTTTTTTTTTTTTTGGTTGGTTGGTTGTTTTGTTTTTGTTTTTTTAGAAAGGGTCTCAGTCTATAGTCCAGGCTAGTCCTAGACTCTGTGTAGCCCAGGCTAGCCTCGAACCCACAGCAGTGCTCCCGTCTCAGACTCCCGAATGCTGGGATTACGGGTGTGACCTCCACATCCAGCTTCAGTTCCAGAATATTTTATATTTTTTTCCTGCCTTTAGGCCTTCCTGCCACTTTACAGCATTTATTCTGGTATGCTTTCTCCCATAACTTTCGTTCACGCAGCTGGCCTCCCCTTGATTTTCAGAACCCTGTCACAGTGTCAGCTGTCAAGGAGCCTTTCCTGACCACCAGTCTAAGCTAAGACAGTATCTAGTCACTATTATTATGGTGTTTTGCAGTGATTCCCTTCCCTGATCATTTTCTGGGTAATTTATTCTTTTTCGCTCACTTTTTGAGTATAGCCTTCACTGAATGATTGAATTCTTCCTCACACGTAAGACAGGACAGTCTTAAAAATTGTACTCGAAAAAAACTTGAATGATTCAGGGACTCAGCAAGGTTGCTTATCCTTGAGTATGTAACTCTTGAGAGAGGAGATTAGGAACCATAATCATTTGAGTGAATTAGTAAAAGTGCAGATGGGCAGAAGTGTATCCAGTTTTCTTAATTTTATAGCTTAGCCAAATCCAGTATTCTTTATTATATTCCATACCAAAAGAAAGGGATATACACATAAATGCCGGGCCTTGTCCCCAAGGAGCTCGGTCGATTTGGGGAGGAAAGAGGTTGAACCTATATAGATAAGGAGTGGACAGGACACTGAGCGATCTGCAGAGCTTGGCTCCTGCATGCAAGAGGGTGCCACCTCAGCCACTGCTGAGTCTCAGGAGGCAGCTCTGTGTTTTGCCCTCAGTAGGCATCACCTAGCAAGGAAGGTAAGCTGGGAGAGGAAGTTAGATGTGCAGCAGTGTGGGCTGAGAGAGATGGTAGCACATGCTGGAGGAGCTTTTGGTCGTAGGAAACGCATGGAGAGTGTGGCAGGAAATGAGGCTCGGAAGGTTCCATGCAACAGGCTTGAGGAGTCTTGTATGCCTGGTGAAGGACTTGAGACTTACTCTGACTGGTATCATTTGTAGGATTTTTCTTTTTTTTTTTTTTTTGACAGGGTCTTGTTCTGTAGTTCAAGCTGGTCCTGAACTCACACTGTAACCCAGACTGGCCACGAACTCATAATAATCCTCCTGCCTCAACCTCTTGAATGCTGGCATTACAAATGTGCACGACCTTATGTGGTGCTGGGGAATTGTGTTTGCTAGTTGAGTACTTTAACCACTGAGCTATCCCCCTTCCATTGTAGAATGTTTTCAAGGGGAGGCTGATTTAGCCATATAGGATACTATTATTCACTGAGAAAGATAGAAAGGTATATTAAAGGGATATGGAGCTAATGAAAAAGATATTAATTCAGGTTCAGATTGATCAAGACCCAAAAGCCAGAGCAAGAAGAAGAGAGACTAGAGAGATTAAGGCTGGCTAAGGCAAAATAGTTGACGACATGCTTTGTGGTTATATGTTCCTGCTTAGTTTTAAGATGTTAGACATTCTTGTCAATAAGGTTATTTTTATATTGTTTTAAGTGAAATGCAGATTATAATCTAATGGTTAAATTGATTTTAAAAGTCTTTAACTCATTTAAAGTTGATTACAGAAATGTTTATTCAGCTTAAAAATCAGAGCCTGGTTGCCTTTTTTGGTTTATTTTTTTAGACTGGAAAATGTTCAGTATCCCTACCAACTCTACATTGCTCCTTCTACCAGCAGTACAGAACGGCCAAGTCCCAATGGTCCAGACAGACCTTTTCAATGTCCGACCTGTGGGGTGCGATTCACCCGTATTCAGAACCTAAAACAGCACATGCTCATCCACTCAGGTAATGGCATCTTCCCTGTTGCACAGGGAACAGTCAAAATATTTGGAATATTGGAATCCCAATAAAACTAGAAAATAAATGTTTTTGAGAAAAGAAAAAAAATTCTGGGGAGTCAAATGAGAACAGATTAGCTTAGGCCTATTGTAAGTTTTCTTTGGTCCCTCACATAAATGCTACATCTCCAGCCCATATTTTGGTTTTGATTTCAAAACCAGGATCTCACCGAGTTGCTAAATTGCCATTGTTGGGCTTGACTGTGTGGTCCTCTTGCCTCAGCTGCTCTGAGAGCTAGGGTTACAGGCCTGCGCCACCAGGCCTGACGCCTTTTAGCTTTTCTGTCAATTTGAAATCATTTCCAAATAAAAACTACTTGAAAAGGTAATAATATTTTAGTATTTTAATTCTATAATCCTCAATATCTCTGTATTGTGGTCAGTCAGCTTTTAGTTTTTGGGCTTTCTGTGAGAGATTTTGAATAAATGTATATAAATATATAAATCAGATTTCAGTGAAGCAGGTTCACAAAGAAAACTATTTTTGTAGTAAAGCAGCAGTTCTGATGTGTAGGAAAGGTTTGCTTTTGCTTCTGCCTTGTTCGTGTCTTGCATCCCCTTCCTATAGAGATAGGTCTGTTCTAGTGCCAGTTCCCTGGGGTGTCATTAAGTCCACAGATGGTGTTTTATGAGGTTTTTTAACTTTTCTTTTTTTCCTCGCATTATGATTATTTAAGAAGACTGCTAGTGTACTCTGTAATTCACTTGTTAATTTCTATCAGTGTTATGTCTTATACCCAGAAAGCCATTTCAAGTGTTTCTGATCTGACTATGACTGTAGAGATGCTAGTTTCCCTTTTTCTCAATTTCCATCCTATAGGAAACATTCTCAGTTTAACCGTTTGTAAGGAAGCGATATCATAAATGCTGTTGCATGAGGAGCTTGCTTCTACCTCAGTACTGTAGTTAAGGTGTGTTTGGGGTTCTATAAGAGATGAATCAGGGTCGTATTCTGGAATTAGCTCCAGTGCATCTTCCTTAGCTTGCCCCTCCCAGACCTGCCTGCCTGAGGTTTTTAAGCACTGGTATCTCTTTACATATTCTGCACCTTTTCTGAGGTATCAGATTAGAATGTTATTGCTGATGATTCCTGCCTTTCAATTATTACAACAAAACTGTGATTCAGAAATATCTAAAATTTATGACCTTAATTTATGACCTTTCATTGTACATTGTATTTTCTTTTCAGACTTTATTTATTTTTTTATTTATCTGTGTTCTAGGAATTAAACCATTTCAGTGTGACCGCTGTGGGAAAAAGTTCACCAGGGCTTACTCGCTAAAGATGCATCGCCTAAAGCATGAAGGTAAACGCTGTTTCCGGTGCCAGATATGTAGTGCCACTTTCACTTCCTTCGGGGAATATAAACACCATATGAGGGTTTCCCGGCACATTATCCGCAAGCCTCGGATTTACGAGTGCAAAACATGTGGCGCCATGTTCACCAACTCTGGAAATTTAATCGTGCACCTGAGGAGTCTGAACCATGAAGCATCAGAGCTAGCAAACTACTTCCAGAGCAGGTGAGGTGCACAGCGAAGACCCGACCAGGAAAATGCTTTCTAAACTCTCTTTTCCTGCTTTCAGGGCAGCCTGCTGTGTTATTTTATCAGGTTGCCAGCTAATCACATTCATTTTAAATTCCCACTTCCATATTCTGATCTCCTGATCTAATAAAAAATTCTGAATCTCCTAAATATAGAGTTATACGTTAGAGTTGCTATCCAAAATATTTTCCTTCAAAATAAGAATTTTAAACATATGCGTGTGTGTAACACACACTTATACATAAATTCCTATAGCAGTAGATCACTTAGCTTTGATTCTTTTTAATAATATGAAATTAAAGTAATTCCATAGTGACTCTTAGGTTGATGTTTTGGACAATGTACCATCTGTCAGATGATACTTAGTAATACCAAGTTACTTCAGACTCTGAATGTTAATAAAATACTTAACTACCTTTTATTCTTTTTTAATCCTTTATAAAGGCTTATCTATTTGCCAGTAAGAAGAAACTCGACAGCAGTTATAATGGGCTGTTTAGATCCATGAAGTCTGCCTATTTTCTGTAACCTAAGCTTTGGCTTTTCACCTTCACAGCTTATAATAGAGCTGCCTTTCTCATTTTGGGTGTCCAGAGAAATCAGGTTACAGTTCTTGAGTAAACACATTGCTTTAGAGATGAACCTTGAAATTTAGCAAAAGGTAAAGAGTAAATTTTAAGCAGAGTAATATCGAAGACCTCCTAGGTATCAAATTCTATTGTATTTTTAATATTTTGTAAGAATTGTGCCTCTGTAGGAACCTTAGTTCTCATAAAATGAAATCTTTTAAATGAAATTCTTACATTTTGAATTACCTGCATTTTTAAAACCTCATTTTTCAACAAATTCCAAATTATACCTACATAAATTTTTGTTTTCCCTTTAAACCAGACAGTGATTTGGTTTAATTCTAATTCTGAATGTGTGGTTGTTATACCACAAAACCAAATTTTGCATAACATGTTAAACGTAATTGTTCAGAACAAAAGCAGTATTCCAATTAATTGCCTATGTGTCTGTCTTTCCTGTGCAGAGCACTGCGTCCTTCAGTCCTCTTATATAATCCTGAAGACTTTCTAGGATTCTTTTTTGGAGACACGGTTTTGCTCTGTAGTCTAGGCTGATTCTGAACTCACTGTGTAGAACAGGCCTGCCTCAAACTCACAGCAATCCTCCTGCCTCAGCCTCCTAAGTGTTGGGATTATAGGTGTTTGTCACCACTCCTGGCCTATGTGGTGCTGGGGAATTGAACTCAGCTTTAACCACTGAACTGCTCCTCCATCCCCAGCTTTCTAGATTTCAACACAGGGCATTTGAAATTGTTTTGCATATGAGCAGATTGTAATTTTCCTGTTAATACTGAATAATCCAATTATGAAATGGTCTTATCTAGTACAATGAACTTTTTTAGTTCAATAATGAAGATTTAAATGTTTCATATTTGTTAAGTACCCAAAAATACTTAATAGTAGAAAATTTTAAAAATTCGAAAAGTATAAGGAAAATAAAAATCTTTTCTAATCTTACTACTCAGGGAAAATATACACTGTTAAAATTTTGTTATATTTTACTCTTAGTATGTCCTGTGGAAATCAGTTAATTTATTGCATTTTGAGGACTAACACATGACCAATCTCAAGAGTATACATTTCCAAATTTTGATTCAAATATAATTTACTAATATTACCATTTTTGAGATCTAATAACTGAACATACAAGCTTGGTCCAGTGGTGCAGGTCTATAATACCAGCACTTCTTGGGAGGCTGAGGCAGGGGGATCTAAGTCAGAAACCCAAATATTGGCTGGTGATGGAGCAGTAGCATAGTTCAAAAGCCTTGTATTCCATCCCCAGCATCACAAAAAAAAAAAAAGGAAAAAGAAAGAAAAGAATCAAATTGTTATTTACATTTCCCAGCTTTACATGGAAGTCATTTATGCATAAGGACTTAGTTTCTTAATCAGATCCAGCTAGTACTGAAAAGATGGGTCTCTATACCTCTCACTGAATGTGTAATCCAAGAACAGTTAAACATTTCCATTTTGAGATACTCTGCATATAAGTGAGCATTCTTCTATTTGTTGTATACACAGAAGCTCCTCTCCACAGAACAAGACAGGCTGCTGAGGCCTGCTAGGGGCCGAAAGCAAGCAGTGTTGTCAGCGGGGAGGCTAATGCCCTTTGATTCTGATGAATGGCATTGGTTCTTATGTAGGAAAGTTTGTCAGTTAACATGCTGAGTCCTAAGTTATTGAAGAATTAGTGAAATAAAAAGTCCCGATCTGATTTATAGATTGTATCTTTTAAAATTGTAGTTTATCTGTTACTGATTTGAAAGTTGACTCATGTTTCATCTTTGCCTCTCATCTAGTGATTTCCTAGTACCGGACTACCTAAACCAGGAGCAAGGAGAGCCCCTTGTTCAGTACGATCTTGGAGAACATGGTTTTGAAAGCAGCTCCTCTGTCCAAATGCCTGTCATTTCACAGGTCTCCTCAACCCAGAATTGTGAGAGCACTTTCCCCTTGGGGTCTCTCAGTGGGCTGGCGGAGAAGGAAGACGCGCCTGAGCCACCGAAGACCAGTGCCTGTGCCGAGGCTCCCAGAGACGGTCCCCCCAAGGCAGAGCTGTCTTCTATAATTATTGAGTAATTTTGTGGTTTGACTTCATTTTTTGGTTTTTGGAAAGTGCCTGTGCTTGGTCTTGTACATTTAAATTTAATTTGATTTTTTAAATAAGAAATGGTTTGGGAAAGAATCTCCCTTTTTGCTTTGTAAGCCCTGCCACTGATGTTTTATTTTTCGTAACTGAGAGATTGCCTGTGTAAGGACATGATGGTGAAGCAGTAAAGACTCTGAGTTCTGGGGAGAACTAGTTGGCCTCGGACATAGAGACCAGTTTTTCCTTCCATTGTTAGGAGTAGACTAACAGCAAACCATTAGGTGAAGAAGAAACCAGGTAATTGCTCAGCTCCCGAAGGTGAAAGGGGATGTGCGAAACAGATTAGCAAACAGATATGACTAGTGGCATAGCAGACTCTCCTCTGTACACGGAACAGTGGAGAGCCTGTTGTTTTAGAAGTATTTATGGAGAGCTTTCCTAAGTAATACTAAAGTAAGTACTTCTGAAATCCAGCTTACTTTTTTTTAAGCTTTGTCATTTCTGAGACTTTTTCATGTGAAAATTTGATATTGGGTGAAGCCTTCCGGGTACCTTTCTTGCATCATAGCGAAGGCAGACACCCGTCCTGGAGTAGAGCCAGGCTGTGAGCAAAGTGACCAGGAACACAGAATGAAATGCGTACATCCTAGCTTCATGGAAATGGTCAGTGTACTGCTTCTCAGGCTGTAATTGCTCTTCACCTCATCTTTAGAGGTAACGCCTGGCTGATGTGGTCACTGTTCACATCACTTTCCCCCGGGGCCCATCAATGGTACTTCTCTCTTGCATATCCTGGTGTGCTACCGTATAAAGGAAAAATATTGGAGATAGTCTATATTTTATATATAGGTTTATTATTGTTGGAGATGTTTTTACTGTGCTGTTTTGGACAAAATAAAGAATTCTATGTTGAGGCTAAGTTCTTAACCAACTAAGATTGTTTACAAAATCCCATATGACAGTGATATTGTCCTTTTTCCAAAATATTTTTAGACATTGCCAAATTTATTAAGAGCAGTTACTATAGTTTTTACACAGTGTAAGCAATAACGTAAAAGATGAGGCTGTAAATGATCTCTGTGAGTCATTAATCTAGGGGAGGACAGAAAATTGTTAAAAGACTTAAAAAATAAAACCCTTAAATTAACAAATATCACCTATTCTGCTGCTAAGAAGATGACATTTATATGATGTTCTAGAAGGGTTTACGTTTCATCTGGTGCCATTATTGACTTTGGTCTGAAATATTTATGAGTCCATAAATACTGAACTTTTAAATAACTTTTTTCTGTATATAAGATACCCAAAGTTTAATATTTATGAAAGTACCTGTTGGATTAGAAAAGAGAACAGAAATACAGTCGTGCACAAGATCTGAGTTTTATTCATGTGCTAGATCCTATTAGATGTTTTTTTTTAATTATATGGATTTCTTTTTTAAATTAGCTAATCCTATAATGTATTCCTGTCCTCTCATAAATGTAATGAAGGGGAAAGTAAACTGAATAGATTTTTTTTTTAAGTTGAGATTCTTTCAGTCGCTGCTTATATTCTGCTCTTATTTCAGCTCTTTTTTTTTTTTTAAACTGGGGATTGAAACCAGGACCTTGTGTTTGCAAAACATGCGCTGTGCCACTGGGCTCCCCCGCCGCCACCCTTATTTCCAGTTCTCTACTTCCCTTATGAACCTGTTTTTGTTTTTGTTGTTGTTTTGTTTTGTTTTTTTATCCAGTTATTCCCAAACGTAAGTGTATTACCTTCAGGAAAATCAGTGTACTCAAGTTATGATGGGTTTCCACAATTTATGATTCTTTACTGATAGGGCGGAATTTCTTTCTGCGGCAGACTGTGATGCTTATTATAGTACTACTATGTTTCAACTGGAAAGGTTAGCTGTGTTTATTTTTAATGTCATATATGGTCTTTGGAAACTATTACATCAATAAATCTTGAAATGAATGTTAACATCCTATGTTAGCAAGACAAAGAATAAGTTAAAATTATGCCCAGGAATTATTATTGCCCATCAGTACCAAGAGTTATTTTTTTTAACTCAAAAAAAAAGGAAAAAGGAAAGAAATAAGAACAAAAAACATGTAAGGGTCACTGGTAGACATTGGTTGAAAGTCTATCTCGCCGTGAGAGTTCTGCATTGAGGGGCTCAGGCACTGGCAGCACTAAGCCCATGTGTGTGTGTGTTCTCACAGCAAACTCGGTTTTCTTTCCCAGATTGAAACTTAGCTCTTGCCGGTACAAGTAACTGACATTTGAGGAACATAAAATGACACTGAGGCCTTTTCCTACTTCAGTGAGACTACATTCTTCCTGATAAGGTATTTAAGAATGTTTGTTGATTAGATCAATCTGTTTAAGGAAACAAAGCTGCAAGCCGTAATTATATATATAGTAGTATTTAGGCTAGATTTATTTAAATTCACTGAGGAGAGGGACGGACATCTGAATGTACTGCAGAGACTAGCCAGTTACATCATCTCATCAGCAGGAATTACTCCTGTAACTAAGCATACAGATACTCTAGATTCTCCAGCACAGGTATCTTTCATAAGGCCTGAGAAGGGGCCTTTGTGATATTTAAAGGGCTTAAATTTTAGAATGCAGGAAAAAATACCTTTTTAAAACCAAGCATTTTATACAAGAAAAGCTTTGTTTTGAAGTTAAACTACCAAATAGGTGTGTGTCTTAGTTTTTCATTGCTGGGACAGAATACCCGACATCCATGATTTAAGGCAGAAAAGATCTGTTTTAGCTCACAGTTCCAGAAGGTCACAGGCTATACATGGGCAACCAGAGCCAGAGAGCACTCCTTTGGCGTGGCCCCTGAAGGAGGGAGGGCAGAGGCAGCATGCACCCCTCCAGGTCCAGCCCCAAGCATCTGCTCCTCCAGCTAGGCCCCAGCTCTCAACAGCAGTGGGCTCCTATTACATACGGGGGCGGGGGGCGGGGGGAGGCTTCAAATCCTAACCAGAAGAGTGTACTGTCCTTTAGAAGCCATCAGGGTAACGGGACACGAGGGTCACTCCTTTACAGTCGGCCCTTAGGCTGCACGGTGAGAGCTGCTAGCATGATGGGGAGTCTGCTCGCTCAGAAACACACAGTGACTCTTGCTTTTCACTGGTTTTGCCTTTCAGGTTTTCTATAAATGGATACAGGTGAAAGTTACCAGTCACACATATATTTAAGTAGGTTTTTCTTAATTGGAATTTCAATTTTTAATTTTTATTTTAAGTAATTACACATTTTGTTACTTTGTCAGATTTTTTTAGGTTTGTGATTTCAGTGAGACAAATCAAACTGAAATGTTTAAATATTTAGCCCTTTTGTCTTATATTTTAACTTTTCAGCAACCATTCTGGCCTAGAGTAGTAGGTTCCATGTTATGATAAAGGCTCCTTGGTTCAGAATACAAACAGAAAAAAAAAAAAATCCATCCTGTTAAAATTTTTATCAGGAGCTGTGAGGTATATAGCTTAGTGTTTGAAGCGTTTTTCTAGCATCCGCAAGGACCTAGGTTTCAGTACCTACTATCACATTTTTTTAAAAAAGGGACTAGAGGAATTGCACAGTGGTTGCACAAGGCCCCAGCACCACATGAAGCCAGTTATGGTGGTGCATGCCTTTAAAGTAATCCTAGCACTCAGGAGGCTAAGGCAGGCAGATTGTCCTGAGTCTAAGGCCAGCTGTGGCTACACAGTGAGTTCAGGATCAGCTGGACTACAGAGCAAAACTCTATTTCAAAAAGAACAAAAAGGAGAAATAAATGAGCTGGTCATGATCACATATGGCTCTAATACCACTTCAGATGAGGCTGAAGCAGGATTGCCATGAGTTTGAGGCCAGCCAGGGCTGCAGAGTGAGACCTTGTTTCAAAAGAAAAAGAAAAGTCTTATATGGAATGAGTGAGTTAGTGGATATCCAGTCCCCTTTTACCTACTGAGCCGGGCACTCTTAGTCTATAAATGATTCTCTAGGTTTTAAATCTTTCAGTCTTTCATTTTAGTCTTTTAATCTCAATAGAGGCCAGGTACCCAGTTTAGTGTCCTCTTTTATTCTTAGTATTGGGAGGTGAAACACGTGTGTTAAACGTGCACTCTCCCAGTCCTGAGCAGCGTTTATTTTAGCCTCTTTTTCCCTGAAAGATGCTATATAATGGAATGGCAACTCTGGACTTGTGCATCCTGTAGAGGAAATTTCTACTTACAATTAATTGAAAATAGCTTGTAATTTATGGAGTAGATGAACAAGAGAATTTGTGGTATTCTGTTTTATTCGTCCACAAAGGAGGCTTTCACTCTGAAAGGCACATTCCCTGAAGGGAAAGACTGCCTGGTCCCCTCAGGAGCTAGAAGCTGTGGCATGCACATGGGAGACAGCTCAGAATCACTAAGGGGAAACACAAGGGATATTCCCTACCATGGGATGCTTTACTTACAGTGTACATAGATACTGAGAGGAGACTGTAGAAACTAGATTGTCCAAAGTGGGCCAGACTTGGGCAGAGAGAACTTGCTGTGAGAGTGAGCACGGTATTTATATTCTAGGGTGATCACAGTGCAAACGCTTTGTTCCTGAATTCGTTCATACCCACTTTTATCTTTCAGTGTCATTTTTTGCTCAGTTTACTTTGGTGACATAGGGTATTTTTATTTAAAAAGTTTTTAGCAAGTTAAATTAGCCAAAATCAACAATACTTCAGCTGAAGCAATGAAGTGAAATTGGACCATCCTCAGATTCAGTTCCAGGTACGTGGGTGCTTCACTCTGGATTACAGATGTCGTTTGTGTGTGCCATTGTACTTGGGGTGGGGCACATCCTGTACTAGCGAATAAAGATATAGCACCACATAACTATCAAACACCATCGATGTCGGTGGCATCTGAGTCTAGGAATGAGGCCCCCTGACACACGTGAGCTGCGGTAGCCCAGCTTCCCTGGTGTAGGACCAGGCCACCCGCCTAACCTAGGCTCCTACGTACTTCCTAGCTTTCAGAAAACCTAAGAGTTCAGACAGTAGATTGAAAACAAACTTCTGTGAAAATTAACAATTTCTTTGAGATTTAAGTGCCTGGTTTTTAAAATCAAATCCTCTAGCTTTTTTTTCCCCCCTCTCAAATTGACTAATGTGCTCATGAAGCCTGAATCACTGGGCTTAGTTGTGATGATTTATTGACAAAATCGCTGCTTAACCATGAGAGGAGCTACAGCACCGTGACTTTTAATTAAATTCTTTGTTCTCCCACATACCAGTCTGACCCTATACAGATTGTATTTGATTAAACAAGTTGGAAAACCTCTATAAATGAATGTTCAAGTTACCAAAGTACATCGCCTGCTGAGGAAGGGGACGTCTTCCCTGCCACCCCAAAATGCACCTGTCGCTTGGGTGGGTGGGGCCTCCTGCCCTTCCTGGGTCCCGCTCTCTAGTGCCCACATGAGGAGGCTCAGGGTGCTCTCTTAAGGAGACTGCCGCTTGCCTCTGGCATCCATTTGATCTCCAAGTTGCCCGATGCTACCTGAAGTCTCTCACGCTGAGAGCAGTTGGTGAACACTGGGAGAATTGCACTTTGAGCTTTCAGTGCCTGAATTGAAAGGCATCAGGCATTTAGAAGGAGCGAGATCATTAGCTTGGTCCGTTGTCCTCCTTGTCCAAGACAGTGGCTTCTAATGCTTATATTCAAGGTATTTTTGAAAATTAACAATCCCTGGTAAGAGTAAAACTTGGTTTTGATCCAAATGTCCAATAATGTGTTTAGTTTTTCTGTCATTCCTGGTGTGCGCTGTCACGTCAGATAGAGCTTACCTGCCTCTGTGGGCACCGTGGCACCTTATGTCCGTTTGGAGGATAGTATATGGCTGCATTGTGCCTCTGCTATCTTTTCAAAAGCCATTTTATAAAAATCCTAGGTAGCCTATTTTAATATTTAAATATATATATATATATATATATTTGTGAAAGATACTTTTAGAACAGACTTTTTTTTTACTTTATAATTCCTGTATTCCCATTTTTAAGAGTAAATTTGAGCTTTTCCAAGACTAGGAAGTACTCTTTTCTCAACGGTGTAATATGAGATTGAGATAACAGGCCAGAATTCAGTGATAGGAAGATCAGTGTCTGGTTGTGGGAGATAGATTTGAAAGGAGGAAGAAAATTGCTTTAATGTAACAGAAATGGATGTTTAAATAAAACTGTGTTTTTGTTTCTGTTATTTCCTATTTGCTGCTGTAGTGGCCTCATGTTTGAAGGGATCCACGTAAACCCAGGTCCTTCCCTTCCCAGTGGGAGCAGCCTACGAGAAGGCAGCCCTGGTCTGGGGCAGAGGCTCTGCAGCTGACGCATGCTGTAGTACTTGCCTGTAGCCGGCAGCAGTAGGCAGGGAGCGGCCTTCTGCCCTCCTGGCTGTAGCATTACAATTCTTTTTGGGCACTGGCATTTTTGTGAAGCCCCTGAGGTGTGCCAGGGGAAGATGTGGCTTCAGTGGATGGCCCTCTCCCAAACCAGCCCACCTGTGCAGTTCCTTGCCCACCAGCTGTGTATCCAGTTGTCAACCCATTCAGTGTGGCTTTACTGTGTGACAGTGGTCGTAGCTAAATTACTTGGCATGTTTGACTTTCTTGGTAACAAAAGTGGTTTTGGATTTTGTTTTCTTAAAAATGTATACGACGTCAGCACTTCCCTCTTTATATGCTAGTGTCTGGCTGTTGGTATTTTACAGGAACCGTAGATCTTGGTGACTACACACACACACACACACACCACACACATATATATATTTTTGTGACTTTTTTGTAAACTAAGTGCCGTTTCAACGTTACAATCATTTTTAGAGTTACTGTGATCAATATGAATATCATGTTTTTCAAGTCTGTTCTGAGCTATCTAGCATTTGCTTTGTGAACATGTGCATTGTATATAATCTGTATAGTTACACTGTATTGAAATATTAGCTTGTTTGATATAAGGAAAGTATGTATTGAGTACCTTTTGCTAGCCTGATTGTTTAATCTTTTTAAAAAAAGGTTTAAACTTTTTAAAAAATTTTTCTTTAACCTGGCCTTTATTACATGGCCACAAGGTTGCAGTTAGAAGGGATGGACAGGGAAGACCTAGTTTTGAATGTCTTTGGATAGAAACTTGAGACTAAGACTTGTTTTCATTTTGGTTTTTCCTCATTAAAGTATCTTATTAATGCGTTACGGAGCAAAACTTCCTGCTATTGTTATTTCTTGTTGGCTGGAAGGAAGACACTGGCTGGTGGAAGCTCAGGCTGGAGACGGATGCAATCAAGAGGCACAGGTGGGTTTCCTGGTCAGGGAGGAAGAGATGGAGTGCAGAGGCCCCAGGGACAGCAGCCATGGTGGGTGAGGGGGCGGAGGAGGCGGTGGGCGAGGGGCGGAGGAGGCGGCAGGCCTGGTGCCCCAGAGCCAGCGGTTCCTAATGGCTCCTGTGTAAAGCACTTAGTTTGCCTACACAAGTGCCCTGCTTATTTTCTGAAATCATTTCGTACTTAATACACTGTTGCCATTTCATTGGTAACTTAGAACAGGAGTGAAAGAAGTTGCCTGCTGGGGAGCTGAGCTCCTTGCACAGCCTGTGAGCACTGAGGGCGGCTTCGTGGAGTGAGCAGGCCCCTTTTGCTGTGCATTTGGGCAATGCCCTAGCAGTCAGGGTGATTGTGCTGAGTCAGGCCACCAGGAACATTGTAGTGCATTGCATTCAGAAAGGAAGATCATAAGTTTGAAGAAGGCACTCTAAATCCGTGAGAGTTCACCAAATCCCTTAAATTGTGGGGTTCTTTAGTAGCTTAACCACAGATGATCATGTACAGTGTAGAATCTAAATTTTATCCTGCAGCTTGCTTTGCATATGAATTTTGTATAGAAAGAGCCTTTCAGAGAGTAGTGCTACAAAAACCAAAGATGTGTATCTCCTCAGTTGGTAGAGTTGAGATTAATAATTTGGACTTTGTCTCTCTTGAAGTGGAAAATGTTCTAACTATTAAACTGAGAAAGCTGGCTAAATGAAATCCATATAGTTTAAAGGGAGGGAAAACCAATTTAAAAAAAAAAAACCAAGTCCCAAAGCTAGTATAAAATTGTTACTTGAGTAACCTTTATTCGGGGGCAAAAACTACGGTAGAGCCTGTTCAGCCTCAAAAGTAATTCTCAGGGGTCTCTGGGGAACTGGGGTACTGGCCTCTTGTGGGGTAAAGTGTCAGTTACCCTATGAGGATGGGTGTGTTTTCTGTCTTTCCTGCCCAGAACTATTCTCTGGAAGGGGTCATTGTAACTTTAGTCTTACACTGTAAAACAGTTGCCCACCCCCCTTTTTGTTTTTGAAACAAGAGTCTCACTGAGTTGCTCAGTTGCCCAAGCCAGGCTCACGCCTCCGCCTCCCAGGGTGCCTGGATGGGGGTGCACCAGCACAGCCACGCGTCGCTCCCCACTCTGCTCTTAGGGGGGGATCCAGCAGGTGTTTTTTGTGTACCTAGTAGACAGCTGCATTGGGTTAGCTCCCCCGCCCCCCGTTCATAATACTCTCCACTGTTTCCTTCAGCGCCACTGTTGTGAGCCTAGCTCTAGCTTGTCTGCCTCTGGCTTGATAGCACACGCACCCTCCTCACTGCCAGCCCCTCTCTCAAGTTGGGCTCACTCTGCCCCTCCCTCCTTTGCCTGTGGGCTCATCTTTTTAACCAGGCCATCGCCTGTGTCTACTCTCTCCCTCCCATGCCATGTTGTGTTCAGCATCCTCAGTTGCCTGCTCGATCACCGTGCCTTGTGCGTTTCTCATAGCCTGTAGCTGTGAGGAGTCAGTGAATTGGGCTGGGGGCGGAGTTCAGTGGTTAGAACACTGCTCTGGGTTCTAGTCCCCAGCACCACATACAGAGTAGCCAGATGTGGTGGCACATGCTTGTAATCCCAGCGCCCAGGAGCCTGGGACAGAACGATTGCTGTTGAGTTGAAGGCCAGCCTGGGCCACGTCGCAAGACCCTGTCTGGAAAAAGGAGCAAGAATTAAGTCATAAGCAGGATGCCTGCAGCTGTCCCTAGGATCTAGTAGCCACTCCATGAGACACCAGCATCACCCACAATTTGGAGTCTTGCTCTTGGGCTAGATTCTTGCCCCCAGGGAGGATACTTTGTAGGGGAGGGCAGACACTGCTGCATGGGTAAAGAGGCCATACGCTTAGAAAAGGCCATACACTCAGTTTGCCACAGTGCTTAAAGGTACTTATCAGGGAAGGTGAGGACAGAATACCTAGAGTTACTTCCACCCTGTTTCTGGTATTCCCTCCACTCTCCACTCAGCAAATAGCAGAATCTTACTTAGTTCCAAATGAGGGTGTGAAACACCAGGCCTTGTGAGTGTGAGCCAAGGTTGGCCACACCTTCCACTGGGTCTGACGCCTGGTGTCATCTGCCTGGGAGCCCCCACCACCACAGTCATGCTCCCGTGGCATCTCAAGGGCACTCTCCCAGAGCTGCCCACCCTGGGTTGGGACATCCTCGTGCTCACACAGCATCCAGCCGTCCCATTCCAGCGTTAGGGGCCATAACTGCCTCTACCGAAGGGTCCCCGGCCCAGGGTTGGTGAATAGGGGGTGTCTCCTCTCATAGAGATTAAGGTTTCTGGAGTAAAGGATGGCATTCCCACATGATGTGCCAGCCTGGGACATCTGAAGGTCATGCAGGCTGGCCAGAGACATTAAGAACGTCCAATAAGAAAGTGGGATTAACTGCATATACAGTCTGTATCACAGAAACCCTGATGAGCTGGAACCAAGTTGGGGAGGCCCAACATTTCTGGGCCTCAGATCTCGTAAGATTTAAGTATAAAGTAGATTAAAGGGAAACAACAACGGTGGAGAATTTCTGATTTTTCTCACTGTAGCCCAGGCTGGCCTTGAACTCACGGCAATCCTTCTACCATGCACCTCCATGCACAGCTTTGGTCACTTTTTTTTTTTTTTTTTTTTTTGAGACACTGTCTTGCTGTGTAGTCCAGGCTCATGCTGAACTCACTATAGCCAAGACTGTCTCAAATGACAGCAATCCTGTCTGTCTCCTGAGTGCTGATATTACAGGCATGCACCACTATGCCTGGCTTAATGTGGTGCTTTAGAATTGAACCCAGGGCCTACCACTAAACTATGCTACCAGCCCATCCACTGAATTTGAAACAATATCCGTGCCAAATGTGGAACCTCGTGAAATGCTGTTTTCGTGTTTGTTCATTTATTTGTTTTTACTAGGGCTGAAGCCCAGGCCTTCACATTGAGCTGTATTCCCAGTATTTTTTTGTTGTGGTTGTTTTGTTTTGAGACAGGGTCTCACCACGTTGGCCTGGCTAAACTTAAATTTGTGATCTTCCTGCTTCTACCACGCAGGCTGCTGGAATTACAGGCTTCCTCTGCTGTTGAATAGAAACTGTTTAAGAACAAACCAGGGTCCCAGTCAGGCAAAGTAATGGACCAATTTGAGAGGTGGCTCAGTGGGAAAATGCTCACATGTGCGAGGCTCTGTCTGTCCGTATCACCGTGAGAGACAGCGGGAGTTAAACTGGAGAGTCAGCAGCCCACAGGAATGGCTGCCACACAAATTCGTTACCAGTAGAATTTAGCACCTACTAGGCTAAGTAAGGGTTTTTGTTCGTTTTTTTTTTTTGGCGGGGGGGGGAGGGGTGGTGTTCAGTAGGTCTCAAAATTCCACAGCCCATTCTAACATCCCAGCTGCTGCTTGCAGTTCCTTCCTTCTGTGACCACCCAGCGACTTTTGTACTGGGCCTGGGGAAAGTGACAGATCGTGCTCTGGTGGAGTTGATGTTCTTGGCTGAGGATGGGGCAGTGGAGGGTTATGGCCAACAACAGGAAAGGTGACTAGTGTGTTAGGTGGCAGTGAGTGCTGAGGACAGGGAAGGAGCAGGTGAGGGCAGCTGCTGGGCGCAGGGGAGCAGTTTTAGATGGAGAGGAAGTGGCATTTGAGCGAATGTCAGGAGGGAGAGGTGCGGCTAGAGCGCGGCAGGCTGTCGGGCTGCGGCAGGAAGGCTCCTGTGTACAGCACTGCTGCCACCCGCTGACAGGATGGTAGGGCGGAGTTGGCGCGTCCTCCTGGGTCCCGAACACAAGCCTGGGAGCCAGGTGCTCCAAGTTAGGGCCAAGCGCGAGCAGCAGTTTTTAAAGAGCAGAGCATTTCTCCATATCCAGGTATTTGACTTTCAAGAGTTTAAAGTATAGAGCTGGGGATGTAGCTTAGTGATTGAAGTGCTTAGTAAACACAAAGCCCTGGGTTCTGTTCCCAGTACCACATGAACAGCATGGTGGTGCATACCTGTAGTCCCAGCACTTGAGGAAGCTGAGGCAGGAGGATTGTCACTCCAGCCTGGGCAATTTGGTAAATTCAGAACCAGCCTAAACTGGAGTGAGACCCTGTCTCAAAAGAAAAAGTAAGCCAGGCATGATGTTGTACACCTGTAATCCCAGCGCTTAGGAGGCTAAGACAGGAGGAATACTGTGATTCGAAGCCAGCTTGGTCTACATAGTGAGTTCAGGACTCACAACATGGACTACAGAGCAGGACTCTGCAACCTCCCAAAAACTGTTACAACCTGTGTTGAGTTGGGGACTCCAAGGCTTGGCCCTGCTTTCCAGGAGTCACCTGTGGTGTGGGCTCATTAAAAAAAAAAAATGACATAGAAAATAGAACATGTTCGCCGATCCCAAGGAGGGTGGAAGGTATCTGGGAAAGTCAGGAAAGGGTGGAATTCAGACTTCTGTAGGTGACAGAAACACGGGTCCACAACACACTTGACCTCTTCAGAGCCAAGCACGGCTTTGAGCTCTGGGCACTGGCAGTGTTTATAAAGTGCCCAGTAGAGCCCCACCTCGGAAGGGCAGGGCAGGAAAGGGCAGGAGGCCATTCCTGGAAGAGACATAACGTGACTGCGCAGGCCCCCTGCCTTGATGTATTTCGTGCGTGCGTCCGTCCACTGGCAGCATGAGGCCGCTCCAGAGCCGACAGGTACTTCGCAGCTGCGAAGCGCCCTCCCAACGCCGGCTGCTTCCCTAGCATCAATGAAAGGCTGGAGAAGGCGCTGCCAGCCTGGTGGCCTGTGATTGTCTCTGGGAGATGGAGGCAGGGGGATTGTTCAAGCCCGGCTTGGGCAAGTTAGCAAATTATCGAAGCCCTGTCTCCAAAAGATAAAAATGGGCTGTATATATGGGTCAGGGTGAAGGTCTTGGGCTCCAGCCCCCACCTCCACAAAAAAAGGGGCCCAAAGGTGCAAGGAACACCCTGTCACCCTCTGTACCTGTAGGAGAAAGCAGTGCTCAGTGATGACATCCCAGGAGCCGCTGCAGCTGGGACTCTGCCCCACAAACCTGGGTCTCCTGGACTTCAGCTCCTGGGGTCACATCGCTGTAGGTGGCTCTGCGATGGCGGGCGGGCCACCCCGTTCAGACGCTTAGGGAACAGCATGGGGGGAGGGAGGACGAGAAGGAAGAGAGAGCCGCCAAGTTCTGCAGCTCGGAAACACCTGGCCACCGCCTTAGGAGTGTCATGCGAGAGCCTACAAACCTGATGTTGCCACTCAAGGGCGCAGAGACGCGTGACGTCCGTGTTTGTCCAGGACACGACATGAATGGTGTGGGATGGGGCTGGAGGAGACGGATCGCTGCCCCAGCACCTTGTGGTGGCCTCCTCGGCGCTGACGCGGACCACATTCAAGTGTAGTGTGCGAGCGCCCCCTGCTGCTCCCACCCGGAACAAGCTGCGGGAGAGACTCTAAGGCAACTCCAAACGACCTTGCCTCTAGTCCCAGACTCAAATATTGAAACTCAGGCTTTTGTTTTTTGTCCAGGGAAACAGTTCAAGCTATTAGCTACTTTTATTTTTGTTTTTCCAAAGCCTTTAAACTGGAAAGAAATAGTCTTTTCAACTCTGGTCATTTTCTCCATTCCTGCAGTTCCATGAAAGCCCGTGCCACTGATGATCCAAGGATATTTCTGTCCCCGCCACAAGCTGGACCTGCGGGCCTTCGGGACGGGAAGAGCTGAGCAAGGCGGCTTGCCGCGGGCTCCGCACCCCCCAATCCCGTGCCCAGCCATTTCTCTTGCTTCCCTTTGCCACGCTCAGCTCCCGGTCAGGGTGTCCGTCCCCTAAGCTAAGCTTCCCTCGAGCCACGCGCCCTCAGCAGAAAGGACGTGCCTGGGCTGCCGCGGAGTGGGAGAGACGTGGGCACCCCGGGGGCGGAGGGCCTTCTGCAGGCCTGACCAGTGCCCTTTGGCCCTTCCACGTGTGGCCGCGCCAGGGAGTCTATTCCCTGGCACGGGTGGGCACGTGGCAGCTCAGGAGGAGGGCGCGCTGCCCTTCATTGCAGGAGCAGCCTGGGACCGCCCTAGGCATCGAGGACCTGATCCAGCCCCAGTGCCCTCGTGGCCCTCGTGGGAACGGCAGTGGCAGGTCTCCACGGCATGAGGGCAGTGAAGCGGATGGGGGCGCCATACAAGGCACTGGGCTGCTGCTGGTCTTACTAAACCAGGACGGATACAGACGGGAAGAAGCCCCAGTGAGTCCCGTCCCTGGAAACCCATCCCATCTGCAGAGCGCGTTGCAGAGGGGTCATGAAGTCTAGGTGACCTGGCATCTGTTGCACCATGAAATCAGGTGGTGATATTCTAATTCTTGTCATTTGAGACAGGGTCTCCCTCTGCAACCCAGACTGGTCCTGAACTCACTGTGTAGCCCAGGCTGGCCTCCTGCCTTCACCTCCGGAGTGCTGGGATTACAGGTATGAACCACCACACTCAGCTAATTGTTCTGTGGTGCTGGGGAATCGAACCCAAGGCCTTGTGCATATTAGACAAGCACCTTAACAGCTGAGTCATACCCTGAGCCACTAGTCTTGTTCCGAAAGCATCCACTACTAAACATGGTGGCACTCACCTGTAATCCCAGCACTCTGGGAGGCTGAGGCAGAAAGATTGCAAGTTTCAGTCCAGCCTGGACAATTTAGCAACTGTCTCAACATAAATTTTTAAAAGTCTGGGGACTGAGTTCAGCGCAGAGTCCCTGGGGCTAATCCCAGAACCTCTAAACTCAGTCAATAAAGAGATGACCCTTGGGCACCTGCTAACCCAGAAAGCAGGTTCAGCCAACAGGGAAGGGCACAGAAGGGACAGTCCACATGTGCATCAGGAAAGGACCAAGCAGGGGCCCACGGGGAAGAGGCCCGCCCCCGGACTCTGGCCCTGCTCAGGGTCCGCTTCCTGTTGAGTACTACAAGGCCACATCCTGCATCCAGGACTCTTCTTTCTCATCACAACTTGCACTGAGCTGGTGAATTAACGGGGAGTTTTGCCCTTGGCTTAGGTAAGTAATCCCCAAATATTTTGTACAAGAGTCACATGTTTAAACGTAGATTTCACTTTTTCTTCGACTCTACCTAGCCATTTTTTCCTGTGCCATTGGTCTTACTTAGCTGTGTGGACAGTATGGCATGCCCGTGCCCCTGGGGACTGCCTCTGCCTGCGCCTCTGGGTGAGCAGCCCTCCTCCCTCCCCACCCGCACACACTGTGTTCTTGCAGCTCCATGGAAAAAGCTCCGTGGGTGGAAGAATTCCCCTATTGAGTTAAGTAAGACCATATGAGGTTCCAGAGAGGCCTGGCTGGGGAAGGGGCCGCTCCTGAGCCAGGGGCGCAGGCAGGGAAACAGTGACCACCTGCGAGCATGGAGGGAAAGCCCAGCTGAGCACCCACGGAGGAAAAGTTGAGCTCACATCCCAGGAAAACACGCGCACGCCTCCTCGGAAGGGGCTGAGACAGTGGAACAAACGCAATGGTCTGAGGCCACCCACGCCTGGAAACAGCAGCTTTTTAGGAAAAGATGGACAGCGAGTGGAAAGGACAGAGGAACCAGCGGCCTCTGAGCCGCTCGAGTGGAGGAGCGGGACCCGGGAACGGGAAGAAGGGGTGGCGGCCAGGACACCAGGGCCAGTTGAAATCCTGATTTAGGATGTCTTCACCAAGATGTCCTCACTGTGGCACGCCAGACCATGAAACCAAGAGGTCAGTGTCTGGGCTGTGACAGTGGCAGACACAGGGTCAGGTGTGTGTGGCCAGGCCTGGCCGCTGGCCCCAGCCGTTCCTGACGTCCATCCTTTCTCCTCTCCGCTACGGCTTACAGGGGCTCATGCAGAGTGGAAGCCCCCGGCCCCTGCTGGCACCTGACAGCATCACAGGAGCCCACATCACCTGTCATCCATGTCACGCTCGTCATCATCTGGAAGAGCTCATGCTTTGGGGTCTGCTCTAACCATTCCCTGTATTTAGGGGCTTCCAAGCTCCCTTCCTGATGCCACTGGAGGGACCCGGCCCCACGGCCTACCCTGTGGTAGCCACAGTCCCTGCCTTCTTCCAAGACGCATCCTCCTTCCCTCCCAACCTTCTGTCCTTTCTGGGCAGAATGAGGCAGTGTCACAGCTCTAAAAATCACCCTCCCTCCTACGAAGCAGACCCCCGCAGCCCAAGAAAGCCCAGTTCCCCGGGTCTGACAAGGCAGATGGCACACAGCAGCAGGCCCAGCCTACAGAGCCCAGCCTGGGACGCGGCCATCTGGCGGGAAGGGGGCCGCTGGGGACTCGGCTGAGGGGCTTCCCAAGCCCTCACACGTGCTGCCCTGAGGCAAATGTTTCCAGCACACGGACACAGATCAAGAAGACAGTGCACTCCTAAATAAAGCACGAAAGACCTTTTGCTTTTTTGTGCTTCTCATTTTCCAGCGTTGGGAGTGGAACCCCAGGCCTTCAAACTATGCTACACCCGCACCCCTTTTTTTCGTTTTCAGATTGAATCTTACTAAGTCAGTAAATTGCCCAGGTTGGACTCAAACTTGCGATCCTTCTGCCTCAGCCTCCCAAAGTGCTGGGATTACAGGCCTGCGCTGCCCGGCCCGCCCAAGTGCATCTCTCCTTTATGAACAGTGACGAAGGCGTAGGGTGTGGCTCCCTGGCTAGAGCACCGGCCCAGCCCAGGGCTCTGGGCGGATCCCTGCACCGTGGAAGACCTGCTGAGGCTGGGGGTGGGGGGTGAGGGGGCGGCAGTGAGCTCCAGGCAGCCGGGCTAGCGTGAGCCCAGGACCTGTCTGCAGATGGCAGACGGACAAACAGCACGTGGATAATGCACGGTGGGTGGCAGGGCGGACAGGTCGGAGGACAAGCACCGCTGGGTCGCAGCGCTCACGCCGGGGCCCAATACCCCCTAAGAGTGGACAGGGACAGGCAGGTCCCACAAGGCTTGGAGCTCTGGTTTTGCACTTGTAAAATGGAAAGGACCACAGGACTGCCAAGGTCTCAAATCAAACAGGACACATGGAGACTTAGGAAGCCAGGCACAGTGGTGCAGGCTGAGCCCCAGCTACTCAGATTAGGGCAGGAGGGTCACAAGTTCGAAGCCAACCAGCAACTTAGTGAGACTGTCCCAAATGGCAACTTCACAAGATCTGAAGAAATAAAAAGCAGACGCCATGCATGAAATACTGCCTCCCATCACGCACAGCGCCAAGAAACTCTGAGAACCGGGACTGGGAGACCAGGTCCCCTTCGATGTGGCTGCGGGTGGGCAGACCACACGCCCAGGCCTAGACGAGCAAGAACACCGTTTGTTCGCTGCAGTAAGTCCTCAGGTGCCCAGGGTGCCGCGAGGGCTCCCGTGCAGTGCCAGGCCAGGCTCTTGTGGCATATTCCAAACGGTTCATCGCCTGTACTCCACGCACATGCTTGGCCCCGCTGGGCCCCAACAGCACCGCATGCGTGTGTGCACATGTGTGCGCCTGCGCGCCTGGGCAGCAGTGCCTCCACGTCCCAGGTGCCCCAGGTGCCCGTCCTGGGTGTCTCACCGGATGCAGCTTCGCCCTTGCTTGCCACTTAGTGGGATAATACCCGCCTGGGCCACAGGCCACCTCTCTGCTCTCCTGAACATCGCCCTTCAGACCCTGACGCTGCAGCCACACGTCCCGGTTGCAGACTGAGCGGGAAGCGGCACCAACGGGGCTCAGGGAGCGACCGGGAAAGGCTTCAAGCTGAGGCCTTGTGCGCGGACCCTGAGGTGGGAGCCGGCCGGACTACTGCACCGCAGGTGACTGCACAGCCGCAGGAAGCAGGCCCATGAAGCAGGCCGGAACAGGTGCACGTCCGCGCCACCCCACCCAGCCCAGCAAGCCATCCGCCTGACAGCTCAACACCAACCCCCGCGTGGCCCGAAGCGGAAGGATCGCCTCCTCGCCCCTTGGCAGCTCCGGGTCTCCCACATGGACTCCCAGGTTTGGAGACATTGTTTCGGGCGGGCAGGCAGGTACTGAGTCGAGCCCAGGACCCCTATATTGACCAACTCCCCATACCAGTTTTCAGTTTTGACTTTGAGGCGGGGTCGCATCGAGTCATAAATTGCCCAGGCTGAGCTCAAACTCACACACCTCCCGCCTCGGCCTCCCAGAGCGCCATCGGCGGAAACCTTCCCTCTTCCCTGTGGCGCACTTTCTGACCTCATCTCTCCGAGGCCCTGAGGAGCCAGGCCTGGGCGGGGTCCCTGTGCATGGAACAACAGGGCTACAAGGCCGTTTAAGATCTCGGTGAGATCCCAGGAGCAGGAAAAGCCAGTCACTCGGGGAAACGCTCCACAACGTGCCCTGAGCCCGTGGGGGCTCGCACAGCACCGCACACTGGCAGTGGAGACACCGGGTATCTGTGCCCAGCGAGGCCCGCAGCCTCCCCTGCGTCTTCCTCCCCCTTCCCTTCCCCAGCCCCATGCAGAGGATCCTGAGGCCACGGCCACTTCCTCGCCTCACACTCCAGGCCTCGTACACGAGCACTGCCTCCTAGAGCCCGCAGGCCTGCCCTCTGCCCCTGCACCTACCTGGGCTGCAGGGCCGGCTGCCCTGCTCCTGGATGCGCTGTCAAATGCAGGGGCTCCTGCCCAAAAGTTGTAAAAATGTCTAAGGCAACATTAAACCAAGCATGGGGCCCTTCCAGGAAGGGGCGGCAGGAGGGGGAGGGGGTGGCGCTCTGCACCCAGCACCTCACTGTGCCCAGGCTGCACCGCAGGACTCGGGCCTAGGAATGCGTCACTCGCTCCCTGCCCGGTGCGGCACCTGGCTACAGGTCCTGCACTAATTAAATTTTCTGTCACATGCCTGCAGCTAAGTGTTCTTGCACAGTCCGCCAGGACAGCGGCCTCACGAAGACCACTGCAAACTTCGGTGGGACACCCAGGGGTGCCCTCAGCCCATGGCTGCACCTGCAGCGGCGGGACCGCTGCCAAGCCAGTGCTTCTCAAACCGCAGCGTGACAAAGCCCTGGAAGGCGCCTCGGAGCCCACGGCTGCCCTTTCGAGAGGCTGCTGCGCCCAGGCCTCCCCCGCCGCAGACCACACATGTAGTCCCTCCTGGCCGCCGCTGAGTGCCCGGGACAGGTGGGGACCCTGTCTCTTGTCAATGGAGTTGGGAAGGAGGAGGGAGGAGCTAAAAAGACAACGGGCTTTACTCATGCACACACTGAGGCGGCCCGCCCGGGAGACGGCGGATTTCGGCGGGTTTCGTCCGTAGCCTTGTCTGTTTTCCTGGGTCCTTCCAGCGGGGTGTCCCAAAGAGCGCGGCCCTCTGCCCCAAGCCCCAAGTCTGTAGCACCCCATAGCGGGTCCCAGGTGGGGAAGCTGGCTGTTCCTCACAGGCGGGGAAGGAGGTCCGCTGGGCTGGGGCTGGGGAGGCACTTCTTCAAGCCTTCGGCTGTCTGGAGCTGGGACACAGCAGTTGCCCCTCCCTCCAGCACCCCACGGAGTGCGGTGACCAGCCCCCAGGCTAACTCAAGAGTCCTGGGATGCAGTTCAGTCTGCGTTCTGGGGGAGGAGGACTGCAGGCCCATGGTCCTCATCCTGCAGAGGTAGAGTCCTGCTCAGCATACAGCCTCCTAGGGTTCAGGCCCGTCTCAGCCTGCAGGTGTGCACGCTGGGGGGCCCCACAGGTGCCTGCAGTGGACTCACAGGGGGCGCTGCTGCCCCTATAACCCTGTCTGTTCCTTGATCCAGCTCCGAAACACAGGAAGCCGTGTGTACACACCGGGCTTGTTCTTCTGTGCACAGCCTTCCCCCCAGCTCACCACGCCTGCCTGGAACATTCGCCCGTCGGCCTCCACGCTGGACAAGGGGCCCCCGGAGTCTCCCTGAGTGGAGACAAGCAGGTACCGTGACTCGCACCACGCTGCCCGTGTTCCCACCCTCCCCCGGCCCCACCCCATCTCAGACCCCCCACGTACCTGGCAGGCATCCACGCCGCCACTGAGGAAGCCCACGCACATCATGCGTGGGGTGATCTGCTGGGGCAACAGGTCCTCACAAGTGGTCTGGTTGATGACACGGATCTCACCTTTCTGCAGGACTGTGGCCCCCGTCCCTGGGGAAAGGGCCCGGCCGGGTGAGTCAGGCCAGTCCCCGGCGCCCGAGGCCCCGACACGCTCACCACGGGGGTCAGTTTACCAGCAAAGCTCTAGCAACAGCCCAAGGGCGCAGGGCTCACAGATCGGCACCCACTGGTGGCACAGCTGCCAGGGAGCAGCCCGCATGCTGCCGACCGGGTCTCAGGAGGTTGGCTGTGCAAGGAGGGCTGCGCGGAGCCCAGAGCAGAGCTTCCACCAGCACTCCTGAGGCTCTGGGTGTGACCCCAGCAGTGGGGAAAGAAAAGGCACCATGGGAGGGGTGTGGGGAAACCTGCAGGAAGACCGAAGCGCCACCCAGGCCACAGTGGTTCTGTCAGGACAGCGAGACTTAATTCAACTCACTATGGAGCCCAGGCTGGCCTTCAGCTCACAGTAATCCTCCTGCCTCAGCCTCCCCAGTGCTGGCATTACAGGCGTGCACCACCACACCTGGCTCTTTTTTCTTTACATATGCTACACATATTTCAGCAATGTGTGATATGAATATTACAATGGGGGCTGGAGAAATGCCTCAGCAGTTACAACACTCGCCTAGCAAGTGCCAAGACAGGTGCTAAGTACCGGGTTCTATTCCCCAGCACCACATAAGCTGGGCATGGTGGTGCACGCCTACAATCCCAGCACTGGGGAGGCTGAGGCAGGAGGACTGCCATGAGTCCAAGGCCAGCCTGGGCTTCACAGTGACACCCTGTCTCAAAAACAAATAAATAAATAAAATACTGAGGGTTTTTTTTTTAAAAAAAAATAATATAATGGATTTCTTTTCAATGTAACATTTCCAGCTAGTGGTCTGTCTCCCCCAGATGGGGACAATGGGGCAGGTGACCCTTCCCCCCTGGAGGCCTGCAGATCCCTGGCTGACGGCGAGGCTCACCTCCTTCCTCTGTGTGACCCCAGCCTGTGACCCAGATGGCCTTGCCAGCAGGGAAGACATGGGTGGCGTCGGGCAGGCAGATGGGCCGCACCACAGCACTGTATTCGGCGGGCTCCTTCAGTTCCAGCAGCGCGATGTCATAGTCGAAGGTGAAGTCATTGAAGGAGGCGTGGGGGATGATGCGCTTGAGCGCGAGCTCCTGCACCCCAGACGCGGTGCGCTGGCCCTGGTCCAGCAGGCCCAGGAAGGCTGTCCACGCCGCAGGGTCCGAGTACCTGGGCAAGTCCAGCGCAGCGGCCATGAGGTTGGCCAGGCCCCACGGCCTCGGGCACCTGACACTGTGCCGAGGCCCTGCAGCACTGGACAAGGCTGCTCACCAGACAGAGCCCAGCAGCGGCCGAGGAGCAGAGGCCATGGACATGGGCCAACTGGACTCGATCCCCCACAAAACTAAACTACTGAGTAACTGTGTGATGGTCCCAACCCTCCAACCCCTTTTTATTCTCTCATGCTTAATTTATCAAAAAGTATGTATCTCCATTGGGCCCAGCAGTGCAAGCCTGTAGTAGCCCCAGGACCCTGGGAGGCTGAGGCAGAAGGATTCCAAGCTCAAGCCCAGCCTGGAAGACCTGCCAGCGCCCCCTCCCTCTGCCCTGGGGCCAGCCCACCCTGACACGACCCAGATACCTACTTGAAATTTTTGTCATCTGTAAAGCAGTGTGCCGCGGAGAGCAGCCAGGTGGGAGAGATGAGCGAGGCCCCACAGACGTGGCCCTGGCCCCGGACGTGGAGGCTCACCTGCCAGGGCCACTCGCCCTTCTCCGCGTCTGTGCCCCCCACCACCCGGGCCTTCTTGGTGAACGACCGCTGCCCACAGTCTGGGAAGGAGACAGAGGACCGAGGACAGTGAACCGAGGGGGAACACCCAGGGCCACGGGGACGTGACCCACGACAGGGGCAGGACCCTCCCAAAGCCCCCTGCACTCCGCAGGCTTGGCCCCTCAGCTGGGTGGCACACAGGCAGGGCCTCCGAGTGCCACCCGCGGCTCAGGCCTGGTTGGCTGTCAAGAGGTTTCCATCTCCCTTTGGAGGGAGCGCGGATGGTGCCACAAGGGCACAGATGGCTGCAGCAAGCCACACACAGGGCGGCGCCCACAGAGCAGCCAGCAGCTCGGCCATGCCACAGCGGTGCCACAGCGGTGCCCAGGGCCAACTGCGTGCAGCAGTGCACACCAACTGGCGACGCCAGCACTCACCCGGGCACCCTGCACAGCCAGCGCCCTGCCCACCCCAGCAGCCTGGCTCACCACAGTTCCTCTCGTCCGAGCCGTCGCTGCAGTCCTTCTGCCCATCACACTCGGGGTTGCCCTTGCTCAGGCAGAGCCCATTGTGGCAGCGGTATGTGTACTTGGTGCAAGGGACGACATTCACTGTTTCGGGAGGACAGGGAGAGGGCGTCACCCACAGAGGCCCGGGACAGCACAGGCAGCCCACGGTGACCCAGTGGGGCTCGGCACAGTCCTTTCAGCCCGCACAGGGCCACATGCAGGGAGGGCTCCAGGGCCAGCCTCACCAGTGTCGCAGGAGGCCTCGTCCGACCCATCCCCGCAGCCGTCCTTGCCGTCGCATTTCTGGCTCTGCGGGAGGCACTTCCCGTTGTTGCACTTGAAGGCGCCCTCAGGACAACCTGGGGAGGCGGAGGCCTTAACTAGCTGGCACGCCGCCGTGGGCCAGTCCCCACCCGCACCCCGTCCCCACCCACACCCTGCACGGCACTCACGGCAGGCCAGCTCGTCGCTGCCGTCCCCGCAGTCGTTCACGCCATCGCAGACCCAGAACAGGGGCTTGCACAGCTTGTTCCCGCACGTGAACTGGTGCGTGGCGTTGCAACCTGGGACAGGCAGGCAGGGCTCAGCCTGGACCCCAGCATCTGGGAGGCAGCCTCCGCGGAGCAGCAGAGCCACCAGCACTTGCAGGGGAACCTTTCCTGTCCCAGGGCTCCAGGAGACGGTTGGCCCACAGCTAGGAGGCTGCCCTGTCTGAAGCACTCCACCGCCCGGCTTCCCAAAGGGCAGGGGCAGGGGAAGGGGACGCCACAGGGGCGCGGCGAGGGCAGGGGACTCACTGCAGTTGCGCTCGTCGCTGAGGTCCGCGCAGTCGGCCCAGCCGTCGCAGCGCAGGGCCCGCCGGATGCACCGGCCTGTGCTGCACATGAACATCCCCGGGCACGCTGCGGAGACAGGCGGGCAGGAGTCAGAGTGCCGCCCCCTCCTCCCGTCCCCAGCAGCTCCCTTCACAGCCAGCCTGGGACCCGGGACTCTGGCAGGGGCTCTAAGAGTGCGGTCAGAGCCAGCTTCTGGGTGGAGCTCAGGCACCATGGGAAGGGGCTGGTGGCATCATCAGATCCCCTACTGCCAGGACTCCTGGCACCTCTGAGAACCAAGTCCCTGGTGTCATTCAGACCACCGTGGTGGGCAGGCTGACGAGGTATCTGTCCTAGCCAAGCGTGAAACGGCCACACAGATTTCCTCTGTGTTTAGACAGCTCAGGGTTCCCAAAACTGAGAAGTGTCAGCCAACTGCAGGCATCAGGCACAGCGTCAGTGGCACTGCCCTGGACACATATACTATAGTCACAAGTATGGGGGGAGGGTTGTTTTTTGGGTTTTTTTTTTTTTTTTTTTTGATGTGTGTGATACTGGAGTTTGAACCCAAGACCTCTGCACTGAGCTACACTCCTAACCCGTTTTTTATTTTATTTTATTTTTTGTTTTTGAGGTAGGGTCTTGCTTTGTAGTCCAGCCCACTCCTAGCTGACTATGTAGCCCAGCAATTCTCCTGCCTCAGCCTCCTGAATGCTCAGATCACAGGCACACGCCACCGTGCCCAGCTTGTGGCACCAGAGAACCGAACTCGGGGCCTCGTGCTTCCCAGATAAGTACTTAGCCACTAAGGTATCCCTTCAGCCCCGTATTAGCCACAAGGCCCTGAGTATGATTCTCTAGCATCACATAAACCAGGCATACTGGCACACGCTTGTAATCCCAGCACTCAGTAGGCTGAGGCAGAAGGAATGCTGGGAGTTCAAGGCCAGTCTGGCTACACAGTGAGATTAGGACCAGCCTGAACTATAGAGCAAGACCCTGTGTCAAAAAAAAAAAAATTCTAAAATCATAGGCTATGTGCACAAGGTGTTCATGAGTATGAATGAAACTCTTGTTTAGATTTGGGTCTCAGCCCCCAAATAGCTCATTGTATATATGCAAATATTAAAAAAACTCTCGAACATCTGAGATCTAAGACATTTCTGGTCCCAAGTATTTCAGACAAAGAACACTTCAACTGTTACTATATGTATTGATGAACAGCTGTTCACACAACCAACAGCCAACCTATGGCTCAAAATTATGCCATTTATAAAACACCAAGAGGCCACAATGACCAGAACAGACACCAAAATCTCAGTGATGCTAAATCCAAAGGGCCACAAGAACTCAGGTGATCATCCTTGGACTCCAGGGACCTTGTGGCGGGGTGTGGCCCCTTAGGTCCCAGTGTGTACCAGCACTTACTGTCAGTCTTTTTTTTTTTTTTCCAGTATTGAACTACACCTACTTTTTTTGGAGAGAGAAAGAGTCTCACTAAATTACCAAGATACCCAGGTTGTATTCACACCTGTGATCCTCCTGCCAGTGCACACCTGTAAACCCAGCTGCCCAGAGCTCTGGGATTTCAGGTATGCACATCTACATCTGGCTATTTGCCTTTTAAAATAAAACCATCTAAAGTAATTCTCTTTTGTTGTTTTTTTGTCTGTTTTTTGGGTTTTTGTTTTTCCTCAAATGCTACTAGACACAACAGCCCGTGCACCTGGGCTGACCGCCACGCCATCCCCCCAACACGTCCCCCACGACAACCCTCTCTTACGGTCCCTGGAGTCGTAGGACAGGTACTCAGCCAGGAAGCCCGTGTCAGTGTAAGACTCGTCTGAGTGGAAGCGAACGGTGATCTTGTTGCTGTTGCTGGTAACGACAAACTCGGGCCTCTCTCCACAGAACCTGGAGGAGACCGTGGAGCGAGGCGCTGGGAGTCACGCCTGGCAGAGCGCAGAACCCAGCCCTCTGCGACCTGCCTGGCCCCTTCCTCCCCGCCAGGGGGCTCACTTCTCCCCATTGATCTCCACGTAGTCCTTGGAACAGGTGTCCACCTTCACGTCGGGCTCCAGCAGGTAGAACAACTTAAAGCGCAACTTCACGTTCTGGTGGTTGGGTACCTGGGTGGTGGAGGGGACAGCACGGAGCTGGGACACCTACCATGGCAGCCCCTTGTCCGTGAGGGCACGTGCCAAGGAGGCAGGAAACTCAGGTGGCACTGATGCCTGTATATTCTGGTATTTTTCTACACACATCTACATACATAGCTATGATAAAGGATTTTAAATCCTTTTATTAATTTATCAATTTAGTGGCACTGGGGATGGAGCCCAGGGCCTTTCCACTGCAGTCCAGGCTGGTTCTGCACTCACTGTGTAGCCCGGGCTGGCCTTGAACTCACAGCAATCCTCCTGCCTTGGCCTCCCAAGGGCTAGGATTACAGGCATGTGTCACCATGCCTGAGTTATGCAGTGCTGGAGAATTGAGCTCAGGTACTTAGCATTTGCTAGGCAAGCACTTTAACCACTAAGCTATTCCTCTAGCACCCATTTTTATTTTTGATTTTGAAACAGTCTTGGGCTGGAGGAATGGTACAGTGGTTAAAGCTCAAGCGCAAGGCCCTCAGTTCAATGTCCCAGAACCACGTAAAGCCGGTCGTGGTGGTACACACTGTAATCCCAACACTGGGAGGCTGAGGGAGGCAGATTACCCGGAGTCCAGGGCCAGCCTGAGCTACGCCAATGAGTTCAGGACCAGCCTGGACTACAGAGCAAGGCCCTGTCTCAAAAAAAAAAAAAAAAAGAAAGAAAGAAAAGAAAAGAAAAAAGAAACACAGTCTTATCAAGGCACTAAGTTGCCCAGGCTGGGCTCAAACTTGCAACCCTCCTGCCTCAGCCTCCCAGAGTGTTGGGATCACAGGCATCCACCAGCAGGCCTGGCTTATATTTATCTTTTAAGCTGACACATAAAAACATAAAATGGTACATATTAGAAGGATATCATTTAAGTGTGATGCATGTGCACACCGCATGTAAAATCAGGGAAACACGTATGCCCAGGACACCTGTCATTCCTTTACACTAGAAGCACTGAAACCCCCTCTCCTAGTTTTTTGGAATTGGATCTATTACCTATTGCATCCACAGCTGCCCGAGTTTCTTGCCGTTACCCACCCGTGACTTAGGCCCCAAGTACGTCCTTGGGTCTTACCAGGTCGCCTTTTCAGATCTGCCCTGGCAGGGAGGTCAAGTGGTATTTGTCTTGCTGTGCCTGATGATGCCACTCAACATAAAGGTCTCCGAGCCATGCCCGGGGAGTGTACCCATGCAACCCCAGCACTCTGGGAGGCTAAGGCAGGAGGACAGCAAGTCGAAGCTCTGCCTGAGCAACTTAGCAAGACTCTGTCCCAAAATTAAAAAGATCTGGGATGTAGCTCTGTGCAGACTCTGAGCTCAATGCCAAGTACTGAAGGAGACAAGAGGTCTTCAGGGCCACGTTTGTCCCTGCAAAACTGAGTTTGTTCTTTTTATGGCTGACTAGTATTTTGCTGTATACATTTATACAGTTTAACATAAACACACTAAAATAATAGCAATAATTAATAAAATAGAAAAATTACAATATAAATTTTTTCCTTCACTTTTTTTTGAGATTGGCTATCACTCTGTCATCCAGGCTGATCCTGAATTCACTACGTACATCAGGCTGACTCCGACTCGGGGCAGCCGTCTGAGTGCTGGGACTACGGGCTGACCACCGAGACAACAGCAGGGCTCTCGCCTCGCACGAGACCTTTCCCTGGGTTTCACACTCGCTCTCTCATGTCACACTGACCTCCAGAACCTCCAGGACAGATGCTCCCTCACCTCGGTGTTCCCAGGAGTGGGCTGAGGCGTGGAAAGGCTAAGGAACCGACTGAGGTTCCCCGGGGAGTTGCCAGTCAGGCAGCTACACTCTGAGTCTGGCTCTCTACACAGCAGCCGAGAATCCTGGCCCTGTGCCCACCTCTCTCTCTCTCTCTCTCTCTCTCTCTCTCTCTCTCTCCCACACACACACACCTCTGTGGTACTGGGGGAATCAGGTTGAGGGCCCTTCCACTGAGTTACACGCCACCCAATTTTTATTTCTAGTTTTAAAAGTGGGTCTCAGGGCTGGCAGAATGGCTCAGCAGTTAAAGCACTTGTGCTAAATCAAGTGCTAAGTACTCAAGTTTGATTCCTCAGCACCACATAAACAAGGCATGTGGTGCATGCCTGTAATCCCAGCACTCGGGAGGCTGAGGCAGGA
Source organism: Ctenodactylus gundi (assembly GCA_004027205.1). Lineage (NCBI taxonomy): Eukaryota > Metazoa > Chordata > Mammalia > Rodentia > Ctenodactylidae > Ctenodactylus > Ctenodactylus gundi. The sequence continues at coordinate 89,192 of PVKB01000960.1, forward strand.
GGATTGGCTTGAGCCAGAGACCAGCATGAGCTGCAGAGCGAGACCCTGTCTCAAAAAAAAAAAAAAAAACCCACTGGGTCTCATTAAGTTCCCCAGAGTGGGCTCAAACTTGCAATCCTCTTACCTTATCCTCCCTGAGTGCCAGGACAGCAGGCCTGTGCCACCAGGCCTGGTTTCTCCCTCTTCTTCTCTCTGGTTTGTTTCTCTCTTTCTCTCTGTCTGTCTCTGTCTCTGCCTGTCTCTGTCTCTGTCTCTGTCTCTCTCTCTCTCTCTCTCTCTCTCTCTCTCTCTCTCTCACACACACACACACACACACACATGCGCGCGCGCGCATGCACACCCACACCATACCTCGATGTTCCAAGTGCAGTCAGTGTTGGGTGGGTAGTGACCGGGGTAGTAGGGGCTGGTAAATGTCCCCTGGGCCCCCTTCAAGGAGCCTCCACAGTCTACAAAGGAAAACAAGGACGTCGAGTGAGAGCTGCGGGACCCTGCAGCCTCGCAGGCAGCGGGAGCCCCTCCGCCAGAGTTCTCCAGCTGCCTGGGGCTTGGACCCTCCCTGGTAAGATGCTCAGAAGCCACCCGCTGTAAGCACAGCTCCAGACCCAAGAGCTCAGCCCATGCCCTCGGGCTCCCGCCCCACAGCTCAGTCACTGGCCGGCCTTGCCCAGCCCACCCTTACTTTTCATCTTGGGCAACTGGAAGAAGGTGGCCTCAAAGCCGGGATGCCGCCGCTCTGTGGTGGTGATCAGCGTGACCAGAAAGACATTCTGGGAGGAGAGGAAGGTCAGGTTGTAGGAGGGCGGGTAGAGGCCGCACAGCCTGCGGGCAGAAGCACATGGTCAGCAAGGGCACGGTGGGCACAGCGCAGAGTTCTCACGGGCAGCTTGGCTCCTGGGCCCGAGCACAGAAGGCCAAGGGTGTAGCTGCGATCCCAGCACTGTGGAGGACTGCAAGGTCACGCCCCACCCGCCAACTCAGCCAGGCTTCCTCTCAGGCTGAGGATAAAGCTCAGTGCATCTTCCCCGGGGTCCAGCCGCCCCAGGAAAAGGCCAAGGAGACCCTGGGTCAGGCCCGGGTCACCCTACACCAATGATGGACGACGTCACGCCTCGGGGAGAGGCTGCCTGTGGGTGCGGGAGCAGCAGACTGCAGAAACATGGCCGGCCTGACAGTAAGTGGCGTGTGGCTTACGTAACGCTGCTCGCCTGCACGACTGACGTTTAGGACAGGCGGGCATAGTGGTCAGGGCCACCCCTTCCTTCCTTCCTTCGTTTAGCAGGTCAAGCTCCGGGCCTCATCTATGTTGGGCAAGCGATCTGTCCAGAGACACCCTCGGCCCCGCCTCCTCCTGCTTCTGCACCGCCTAACTCACGCTCTCCCTAACAACTCCCCGCGGTGACAACAGCCCCTGTGCCACCAAGAAGGGCGCTGGAGGCAGGAGGACAGCTGTGGGCTCGAGGCCAGCCTGGACTACCTGTGAGGTCAGCACTGGCCCGGACTACAAAGTGAGAACCTCGCTCAAAAAAAAAAAAAAAAAAAAAAAGAGGATATAGTTTAGTGCAAAGGTCCTGGGTTCAATTTCTAGAACAAAGAAGGAAAAAAAAAACTGCTCCCAGGTAGCAAGGAGCAACTTTTACCCACTTTCACTTGCTGATTTCTGCTCTTTCCCGTTTGGGATCCCGTACTTTTTTGTTGTGCGGCTGGGCGATTAGTGAGATGGGAAAGGTATAGTCAGAAAGTGTGCCTGCTGAGCTGTGAGGATGGTCCTGTCTTGGCGTCAGCCTGGATGTTAGTTCATTATTCATCAAAAGTCAGTCAGCCTAGATGTGCAGGCCCGTAATATCAGGACCCCGGATGGCTGGGGCAGGAGGATCTCAAGTTCCAGCCCGGCTATGCAACTTTGCAACTTAGCTAGCTTAGGCGGTATCTGTCTGTAATGCCAGCTACCTGGGAGGCTGAGGCAACAGGCAAGTTCTGGGCCAGACCCTGTCTCAAAAATAAACAATAAAAAGGGACTGTGGGTGTAACTCGGAGTAAAGACCCTGTGTTCAATCCCCAGCACTGAGCTACACCCCAGCTCCCTATTATCTTTCTATTTTTGAGTCAGGGTCTGTCTAAATCGACCAGGCTGGCCCTGAACTTGCAATCCTCCTGCCTCAGCCTCCCAAGTAGCTGGAAGTATAGGTGTGCACCACCACACCCCGTGACAACTTCCTCCCTCCCTGTGGCTCACAGCGCTGGACACTGAGCACGAGCATCCCCCGCAGGGCTCCGTTCCCCGACCCTTTATTTCTTATTTATTGGAGACAGGGTCTAGCTAAGTTGTTAAGGTGCCAAGTTGCCCAAGCTGGATTCAAACTTGCAATCCCCCTGCCTCAGCCTCCCAGGGTCCTGGGGTTACAGCCCTGCGCCGCCGCCTGGCCACCACGAACTTTCCAATGGCAGCTACCTGCTGACGAGGACCTCGCTTGGCCTACTGCATAACACAGCCGGCGCCCCGGCCCGGGAGACCTGAGCACCCGCCGGCACTGGCTGGCGGCCCATGGCCGCACCCCCACAGCACACGCGCGGGGGCTGGACGCTCACCGCACCACGGCGCGGGGCTCCACGGGGCTCAGGGAGTCGTACACCGTGACCTGGTCGCTGCCGTGCGCGTCGCAGGGCGCCACATCGAAGCTGCGGAAGGTGAGGCTGAGCACCGAGCCCGCGTCGCCCCGCAGCACCCAGTGGCAGCGCGCGCGGGCCGGGTACGGGCTGTCGGGGAAGCCAGGCGTGGAGAATCGCGTGGGCACGGTGCCTCGGGCGTGCAGCGCGAAGCGGCAGCGGCCTGCGGAGGGAGGCCCCGTGACTCCCGGCTCGGACCGCCCCCTCCACCCCCTTCCGCGGGCGGGCACTCACTGTCCGGGGTCCTCGGCAGGATGCGGGGGTCGGTGGCTGGGGAAGGGAGACGTTGGCTTCCTGTTCACCGGAGCCGGACCGCGCGGGCGACGCTCCCGCCTCAGCCTCCAGCGTCCGGGATCGCAAGCCTCGCGCAGCCAGGCAAGCACGTCCGCGATCAGTCTCCCCCCTTTCTGAGCCCCCCAGCCCCGCCTCCCCGCGGCCGCCCCCCGCACCCCACTCACGGAAGGCCACCACCGAGGTCAGCACAAAGGCGCCAAGCGCCCGTGCACGGGGTGGCAGCGTGACCACGCGCTCCTCCGCCATGGCGCGCTCCGCCGCCTCCTCCAGGTGCTGGGGCACGTGGAACTCCGACCAGTAATAGGCGATGACGCTGCCCTCGCTGCGGGGACAAAGGCCTGAGCCGGGGCTCCCACGGGGTCCCCGCCGGCCCCCAGAGGGCCTCCCCCACCCGTGGGGCCAGCCCGGCGTCGGAGCCGGGATGGGGAAGCCTCTGAGGGGAGGCCGGGCCCCTCTCCTGGTCTCCTGAGACGCCACCTGCTACCCCACACGACTGAGACAGCAACCCAGAGAAGCCTCCGGGACCAGGCACGAAGCGTGTGCCTGCAGCCTGGCCACTCAGGAAGCTGAGGCAGGGGGATCGCTTGTGCTCAGGAGTAAGACCAGCAGGGCAACACAGCAAGAAAGTCTCAAAAAAATAAATAAATAAAAATTGAAAAGAAATACAGAAAAGGACCGGGGATGTAGCTCAGTGCCTAGCATGCGACAAGTCATGGATTCAACATCATAAAAAAAAAAACCTGGGAAGATAAAGTCTGTATTTTTAAGGAGTATGTTTGCACGAAAGCCTCTCCAGGCCCCCCGCTCCGACCCCAAATTTGGAATAACCTCACTGCACTCACTGACTGCAGCACTAGGGTAGGCAAGGCTGCAAACGTGCGTGGACGCTGCCCTAACGCTGCTACTACGCGCGTCCTTGCCCCGGGACGGGATCCAGTGTGCTACCACGCAGCCTGGAACCCCAGCACTCCCGGAGGCTGAGGCAGGAGGATCCCAAGTTCAAGCCCGGCCTAGGCAATTTAGTGACTCATCCTGACACTGTGACAGAATAATATGAAAAGTGGCTGGGGACATAGGTCGGTATAAGGCCCTGGGGTCCAATCTCCAGTACCAGAACTAAAGAAGGTTGCTAAGTCATGTGCACAAGGGACAGAACAGGACCATGTCCTAGGCTCTCCATGACAGCCCTTTGGCATTCCGCAGGCACCAGGTCACACACACCACACCACAACAATCCCACTCCATCCCCCCGCCCCCACTGCCCTGCCCTGGGCCCCGCTGCACCCACCTGAAGGCAGTGACCGCAGACTTCTTGTGGTAAGGGCCCAGGACAGGGACTTCACTGTACAGCAGCTTCAGCTGGAGGGCGGGCACAGACTCAGCCAGGGCAGAGAGCAGTGGTGGCCTCTGCCTCAGACACACCACTCCTTCCCTCCCCTCCCTGGGTCAGCCCAAGGCCAGAGACCGGAGAGGAAAGGTCACTGGACCCCATGGAGCAGGCTTATAATCCCAGAATTCCGGGAAGCAGAGGCAGGAAGGATACAAGTTTTATACGAGTCTGGGCAACTTAGGGACTTGGTGAGACCCTGCCTCAATCCCTAGGACCACAAGAGAAAAAAGTGTCCTGTCCACTTGGTGAGCTGGGGGTGCCAGGGCACGCGGTGGTGGCCGGCTCCTGCCCAGGGCATGGACTCACCGCATCCTGCACTTTGTTGGCCAGGTTTTTAAACTCAGTGGAGTTTGAGTTCTCATAGGCGTCCACGAAGTTCTCATTAGTGATCCTGAGGTAGCCATTGAAGACCTTCTGCACCCGCACATTCCGGTCTGGGAGGCCAGGAGAGCCGTCGGGGTGGTGCCACTGTGCCCGCCCATCCCCAGCCTCCTAGCTCCCCGGGGCTCAGTGCTGGGGGACCGGCTTCCAGAGCCCACTGCACCTCCTCTCATCTCCCCCTCCCACCCAGGCGGCCTCCATGGAGGGAGGAGGGCCAGCCACCCCACATGGGCCCAGTGGCCCTCCATAGTACTCACACTGGAAGTGCCACACCAGCAGGCCCACGGCCAGCGAGAGCAGGAGGAGGCCGCCAAACAGGGTGGCCAGCAGCACCCGGCGCCAGGGGCCGGCCTTCTCCACCTTCCTGGAGTTGTTCGCGGGCAGGAACTCTATTCCTTCCTCGAAGCCATTCATGTTCTGCTGACAGACACACGGGGACTCAGAAACTTGTCCCTGCAGTCCCTGGCCCACTGGCAGGGGTCTTGACCCAGGGGCACGTGTGGACCACAGCCATGAGCCCCACGGGAGGAATGGCAGGCAGCAGCCTGTTCCCACCCAGAACAGGGCACGGGTTACTGAATCCTTTAGCAGGCGGGAAGCTGGAGCAAGGTCAAGTCCCACCTGGGCAACTTTGCGAGACCCTTTCTCAAGACAGAGCGACTAAATACGAAGGCCTGGACGATAAAGAAATACTACATCCAACTAAAAGGGGGGGGGGGAGGTAGGCGAAGCACGCGCCTGTTATCCTAGCCCTCGGGGAGGCTGAGGCAGGAGGCTCACAAGTTTGAATCCAGCCTGGGCAATAAATAAGGGCTGGGGACGTGAGTCTGAAGCCCTGAGTGAGATCCCAGGACTGGAAAAAGGGGAGGGGGCTGGGGTGTAACGGGGCATAAAGGCCGTGGGTTCAATCCTCTATACCACAAATAAATAGTTTGCTTAAATAAAAAAAAAAGGCAGTATAAGCTCAGGCACTGAGGGTCTTTACTTGCATGAACTGGATGTAGGGGGCTGCCCAGGAGCAGTGACAGCAGGCCTCACCCAGGGCCCCCACGGGGACTTGAAGGCAGCGTCCCACTTGCACTGGATGTGGCACTGTTAAACCTGGGCCTACAGTCACCTGGGCCAAGGTCCCTGCCCACCCTCCCAGCAGCCTCCGCACTGCCAGTGTCCAACCAGACAAAGGCAAGGGCAGCCGGCACAGGCAACTCTGCGGGCCACGGGGCCAACCACCCTGCCCCCCACCCCCAAGGGGCCTGGCCCAGGGCGCAAGCCAGAAGACCAAGTCTCCACAGGAGTCCACACAGTGCTCACGCACGAAGTGCCAGGTGCAGGATGACAGGACCCCACACTCCCCCCTGCGAGGGGCACCCGGGATAAAGGGGGGCAAATACGGAGAGGAGCAGGCAGGCATCTTCTCCCCCACTCGGCCCCTGCCCTCAACCCCAGAGATGCAGTGCATGGTCCTGAGGTGACGGCCTTATGCCCACCCATGGAGCGCACAGTGCAGCAGGCCAGCCCACAAGCCACGGAGGCTACCGCAGCTACTGTCCTGGGGCAGGCCTCCCGGTGGTCACCACAGCCACATTACATGCTTGGATGGTGGCTCTCGACTTGCCAAGCCTTTTGTTTGAGACAGAATCTTGCCAAGCTGCTAACCTTCCCAGGCTGGGCACAAATCTGTGATCCTCCTGACTCAGCCTCCCAGAGTGATGGTATGATAGGCCTTGCCATCACGCCTGGCTACAGTACCCATTAACTCATTGCTGTGCAAGACTCCACCCACCTTGGGATACAGTAACATTTCAGCTTCCTAATCAGCTACGTGTGCGGGTGCCTTGTCCTAAACCCACATCCAGAAGCCACCCAAAACGCATTCCAACTGCTTGGTCTAGAATTTGCCTCTGTATTTCTAAATAATACATCATCAAGCATGGAGGCATGCACCTGTAATCCTAGCACTCGGGAGGCAGAGCCAGCAGGCGAACAAGTTTAAGCCTAGCCTGGGCAACTTAGCAAGACCCTGTCTTAATTTAAACAAATAAATAGGGATACAGAAACAGGATACAGCCAGGCCCCAGGAATCCACGCACACTCACACCGGCTGGTCCCCAGGGCTGGGAGCATGGCTCAGTGGCAAGAGTGCGTGCCTAGGACGCCCAAGGCCTGGGGTTCGTTCTCTAGTACTGGAAAAAATAAAATGAAAGAGAGCAAAATCACTGCCAATATCATTATGCCTTGGGGTATTTATTTTAAAATCAACATCATTTTGATGAGTGGAGTTTGTGTGTAAGCATATGCCTGCGCGCATGTGTGTGTGTGTGGGTGGGTGGTCCTGGGGATCAAACCCAGGACCTCACCCTGAGCTACATCCTCAGCCCATTTTTATTTTTCATTTGGAAACAGGGTGTTACTAGGTTGCTAGGTTGCCTAAGCTGGGCTCAAATTTGCAATCCTCCTGCCTCAGCCCCCCAGAGTACTAAGGTTACAGGCCTGAGCCACTACGCCTGATGATAATGATTCCTTTTCTCTCCCTATCCTTCCAAAACCTGTAAAATCCAAGTTTTTAAAAGTTACATTCATACTGTGTTTTCCTTATTACAGTGAAAATGTGGTTCACTATTAGTTTTCCTTTCCTATACGATTCTGTTTCTTTTCTTCTCTTGGTGTGGGTGTGTGTTTTACTGGGGATGAAAGCCTAGGCCTCTACACTGAGTTCCCTCCCCAGCCCCCTTCTGATTTTTTATCTTTGAGACAATGTCTCACTAAATTGCTAAGTTTTGTAGGCTGGGTCAAATGTGCAATCTTTCTGCTTTAGCCTCCCAGAGTCCTGGGAGTATAGACAAGTGCCACCACGTCCTGTTCAATTTATTTTTCTTGCTGCAAATCTTCAGTACTTGGATTTTTTCTTAACATATACCCAAGGCTTTTACACACTTTCTAAGCGGTGTGTAATACTCCTCTCAATCTTCTACATAGAAAGCCGGCCAAATAACTCGCCCTTGTGTTTTCTTCCCGGGGTTCTCTCCCTCCCAGGGCTCATAATACTTGTCGACTGCTTCCATCACCCCCTCCCTGGACGTCCTTCAAGTTGCCTCCTTTCGAAGCCTCTATTTCCTAAAATTCCATTTTCTCATATCTTTTGATTCATTTTAGCAAAACCACATATTTTAGTGGTTTTCCTGAGAATGATTTTTTTTGACACTTGGCATGTTTCTGGAAACACCTTAAATTTACACACAGTTTTTCTGACAGTTTAGCTGGGCATAGAACTATAGAGTCAAAATAATTTTCACAAAGAACTTTGAAACCCATTGTTTTTCCAGTTAATTTTGCTTTTGAGAAACATAAATGTGGCTTGAATTGGGTCTTTAAATTTCATTATGCTGAACTTCCCATGTGCCTTTAGAATCTGGAAATTTTTATCTTACAATGTGGCCAAGTTTGGGGCTGGGGGAATGAATAGCACAGCAATTAGAAATGTTACCAGCAAGTGCAAGGAAGGCCCTGTGCTCACTTCCCTAGCAATTCCATAATCCAGGCATAATGGTGTACATCTGTAATCCCATCACTCAGGAAGCTGAGGCAGGAGGATTGCTGTGCATCTGAGGCCAGCCAGGCCTTCATAGTAACTTCAGGACCAGCCTCAACTACAGAGTGAGATCTTGTTTTTAAAAAAAAAAAAAAAAATGAGGGAAAGTTTAGTATCTTGTTTCTTTTTATTGAGCATGTGGATTACAGGAAATTAAACTTTTTCTGAGACAGGATATTTCTAAGCTGCTAACACGCCAGGCTGGGCTTGAACTTGTGATCCTCCTGCCTTAGACTTCCAGAGTGCTGGGATCACAGGTGTGCACCACCGTCGTGGCTTCGTAGCTTCTTCCTTAGATTATGTCCTTCCTCGTCTTCATTTTCTCCAGCTTCCCGCCTTTCTCTAATTATCTTCTATCCCTTTCCTGCATTGGCCGTCATTATCTCTAACCTTGTTATTAATGGTTTTCATGATAGCTACCAAAATTTTAATATCCAAGAGTTTTCTTCTTCTCTGGATTTTCCTCTGCAACAATCTTGTATTTGCTTATGGAGACACAATCTCCTCATCTTCATATTTCTATGGATGCCCTTCTCTTTCATGTTGAAGGCTTTTTACACTTGCCTGAGGATCCTCGGTTGTTCATTTCAATTTAGGAATGAGATCCTAAAGGCCATTTCAAAGCTCTGTGTCCATGTGCCTCTGTGGCTCACAAGAGAGTGGCTGGCCAGGGTTTTTACCAGGTACTCCTAAAAGGCTATGGGAAACTTCCTTTCTTTTTCTTTCTTTCTTCCTTTCTTTCTTTTTTGAGATAGGGTCTCACTCTAATCCCAGCTAGTCCTGAACTCACTATGGAGCCCAGGCTGCCTTGAACTCCCAGCAACCCTCCTGCCTCAGCCTCCTGAGTGCTGGGATTACAGGCATGTGTCACCATGCCCATTTATGTAGTGTTGAGGATTCAAACTCAGGGCCTTGAGCTTGCTAGGGAAGCACTTTAGCCTCCAGCCCTATGGGAGTCTTTCTCTGTGATGGCTTAATTGCTCTAGGGAATGTACAATCTTCTAATGTCCTGGTGGGAGTGACCTGAGTCCAGCTCTAGCATTTAAGAATAAGCTCCTCACTCTCCTCACTCTCACCTCCCTCTGATCTGGGAGGTGAGACCCTCTGATCTTCTCTGACTTTTTCTCCAGTCTTCCTGTCCACTGGGGGGTTTGAGTGCTTGGTATCTTTTTACTTGGGTGACAGTGGGGATTCGGGGTTTCTTTTCTTTGATTTGTTGTTGTTGGGCTAGAGGAATAGCTCAGCAAGTTCCTGGGTTCAATTTCCCCAGTACCACATAAGCCTGGTGTGGTGGTGAATCCCTGTAATCCAGCACTTGGGAGGCTGAGGGAGGAGAATTGCCATGTATTCAAAGATAGCCCAGGCTACATAGTGAGTTCAAGAGCAGCCTGGACTGCAGAGCGAGCCCCTGCTACTGAAAAGAAAAAAGAAAAAAAAAAGATTTGTTGTTGCTGTTAAAAAGGAAAAAGGCTTTACTCAAAGTGAGCTCAAGGAGCCAGAGGGCCCACAGGCCGCAGGCAAGGCCCCAGCTCACTGCGTGAGTGTGTCAAAGTCTTTCCCAGCAAGAGCCGCAGGGGTGGAAATGCAGCAAGGAGGTAATCGGCTATCCAGGCTTGTTTAGCTCTTTCCTGGACCCCAGATTCTCCCGTGTGCAAAAGAATGACAGTGGACTTTGACTTTCTGGTGCGGCATCCTCGTGCTGTCCACCCATCTGGGCGGAGGAGCAGCATAGCTGAGTCCCCGCCTCGGTCCAGGAACTGGGAGAGGCCGTTTCTCACTAAAGGAAAATGATCGAAGTTTAAAGTCCTACATTGCTGTTCCTGTCACAGCTCCTCTCTTGTCCAGCCCCGGGCCTGGAGGGCCTGAGATGCCACATCGCCGGGCTGGCTGTCCAGAGCCAGATGGGCACACGGACTTCATCCATGGCTGCTGGATGCTACGGTATGACAGGGTATCACTAGAGACTCTGAGGTCAAACACAAAAAACCTCTAAAGTCAGGAGAAATCTAACAGCTACCCCGGCTACAAGGGCCTGTGGCTTTTGGACTACCATGCGTAAGAACCCCTCTCATAATCTCCGCAGCTCTACTATTTTTGGTAGGGGTGATGTATAGGTGACCCTTGCATGCCTTCCCCTTGTCTCCGAATGCATCTCCCTTTCTGAAGATGCTGCCGACAAACCCCCTGTGGCCACGTCCCTGGAGTGAGGTCACTCTGCCCAGTGACGGTCAGTCAGAACATGTCCCGCATAGAAGATACGACAGATGACTGCAGTCAGGGTCCTGAGGCTCTTCTCATGTAATGTAAGCAATAACCAGAGGTCTAGAAGGAACGGCTCGGAGGCCAAGTTCACCCGGAGCCCTTGGGCACGTCTCCTTCCACCTGTGCTGTAGCCAGCCCCTGGAAGCGAGTCCAGACTTTGACTTCCTGGTGGTGGCACCTGCACACTGTCCATCCGTGCCTGCACTAAGAAGAGATGTGCTCCAGGCACACGCGAAGGGGAAGCCTTCCTGAGATTCTAACACTGCATTTCCTCACCTCAACCCAGTCCTCTGTCATACCTGAGCCCAAGGGCTAGAGGTGTGGCCAGTGGCAAAACCTGTGCCTAGCAGTCACAGAGCCCTGGGCCTCAATCCGCAGTACCACAATAAATAAATAAATAAATCCTAAACCCAGAATCCCAAGGCTGCAGGGAAGAGGATGTGACCAGAGAAAACACAGGATATTTCCTCGGGAGCCTAAGGCAGGAAGATTGCAATGTGTCTGAGGCCAGCCTGCACTATGGGCCTAGACTACACAGAGAGATCCTGTCAAAAAAAAAAAAAAACACCACAAAGTATTTCAGAGACCTAAAGAGATCCATCAATCTTCAAGGCCAAAGGCCTCACTGAGAAAGGAGAATGTATAAGCTACTAAATATATCAGGAAGGAATTTCAGACCACAAAAGGGTGGATCCCCTACGCTTCCTTCTTTATTTTTTTTCTCTCTTTCATTTTCCATTTCCTCATCATTTAGCTCTTTTCTGGGAATGTTTGCAAACTTGCTCTTGAAAACCTTATGAATTGTTAAAAAACAAGTTCACTGATACATACTGATATTAAAAAACCTGTACATCTTTATTTTTTGAGACAGGGTCTCATCTAGGCTGATCCTGAACTCACTATGGAGCCTAGGCTAGCCTCAAATTCACAGCAATCCTCCTGCCTCAGCCTGCTCAGTGCTGGGATTACAGGTGTGCATTGCCACACCTGGCTTATGTGGTGCTGGGGAACTGAATTCAGGGCTTGCTATTCCTCCAGCCCCAAACTGTACATATGTAAAGCGTATAATTTTTTTGTGTAAGGACTGAACTCAGGACGTTGGCACTGAGTTATATCCCAACCCATTTTGTTTTTCTAATTCCCTCCCCAAGAGTGTTCCCACTGAGATACATTACCAGCACCCACCACCTTTTTTGGGGGCATAACCTCACTGAGTCTCAAAGTAGCCCAAGCTGGGCTAGAGCTTGTGCTCCTCCTGTCTCAGCCTCCCAAAGTGCTGGGATTACAGGCCTGCACCATTAGGCCTGGCTTTTATTTTTCTATTTTGAGGCAGGGTCTTGCCAAATTGTTAAATTTCACAGACTAAGCTTGTCATGGTTTGGATCTGGAGTGTCCCCCAAAAGCCTCATGTACCTATGGATACTGTGTAGTATTGGGGTCTGGGTGGAAGGCTTGACCTGGAAGGGGTGGTCCTGGCCCGCCCTTCCTCCCAGTCTTGTCTCAGTTCTGCCATGCTGCTGTGAGGATCTCTGTCTCTGGATCCCCAGTTCCAGCCCTGCCATGTGATCTCACCGTTTCCAAGCTGCCCACCCATGAATGAACTGAGACCTTCTGAAACTAAAGCTGAGCTAAAATAACTCTTTTCTCCCTAAAGTCATGGATGTTGGGTGTTGAGTCAGAGTGATGAAAATGTAACTAAGACAGAGCCTAAACCTGCAGTCTTCCTGCCTCAGCCTTCCAGAGTGCTAGGATTACAGACATGTGCCACCATGTCCAGACAAAAAGTGATTAATCTGGACTTCCAGTGAAGATGGTGGCTGAGAACACAGCTATACAATGTCTCCTCATGGACTCACTTAAAAAGTTGCTATTATAATTAAAAACTGCCCAGTCAACTTATCTAGGGGATGAAAGAGCACCCCAAAGGAAACCACAGGAAGATCAGAAATCGCGAAGACCCATCAGCAGCCCAGGAAGCAGCCCCAGGCCAATTGAGCGACCAAGTGCAGCCCTGAGTTGCCAGTATCCAGAGACAGAGCCAGGACCTCAGACCAAGGTAAGAGCCGATTCAGGAGAAGTAGGAACTGACAGCAGCTGGTAGCCCCAGCCTCCAAAACTGAGCCTGCAGGTAGCGCAAACCGCAGACACAAAGTGCACTCCCCCTAAGAAAAGGCCTCCTGGAGCCCAGATCAGAGGCAGCGCTCTGCAGCCATAACAAGCAATGACGTAAGCAGGAGCCATTAAAAAAAAAAAAAAAAAGAGCCTGATACCAAACTGCTTAGTGTAAAAGCAAGCTCAGAAGAGCACATCAGGGTGTTTGGGGTCACAAGACACAGCTGTGGAGAGGAGAGAAAAGCCGCCAACACCCTGAACGGCTTGGGTGGTACTGGGAGCACCTCCAAGGGTGGACAGCCCCACTCTCAGGGGCGGGAAGACAGGACAGCTGGGAGAGCTTTGCTGAGGGGCCAGCGGTGGACAAGACACCTCAGAGGCCATCAGATTGTTGGGTCCTCCCTCGCTTCCTACACCAAGTGCAGAACTCAGAAGAACTTCAGCTCCCCCCACACACCCTCATACTCATCCAAAGAAATCTCTTGGCTAGGCTTTTAAAGAGAAGTCCTTCAACAACAGAAACAAGGGAAGAAGACAAGGCAACAGGACACTCACAGACATGCTTGAGACCCCAAAAACTAATGTCACAGACCCTGAAATAGTGGAACTCATAGAGAAGTAAGTCAAAAAGCAAATAAACAAGTCAAACAGCCAGTTTAAACATGATACCCTCAAAGAAATGCAAGCAGTGATCAGCGGACTTAAAAAGGAACTTACTTAGCAAATAGTGGTCCCAATGGAGACAAAGCTCACTGAGCATACAGAAGCCACAAATAAAAAGCTGGGTGAGGCAAATAAGGAAATGCAAGATATGAAGGAACATTTTGATAGAGAAGTGGAAACCTTGGAAATTTAGCTGAAATTCAGGATATGAAAAAACATCTGAAAGCAAAGGAAGTTGACTTGAACATTGTGAGGACAGAATTTCAGATATTGAAGACAAGGCTGAGGAAACAAATGCCATAATTAGGCACAACTCCAAAATTAGAAATGAACAAAGCAGCTGGATACAACAGCTTATGGATGATTTGAAGGGAATCAACCTCAGAATTATGGATGTGGGAGAAAGAACAGAAAACAGCACCAAAGGTATAAAGAATTTATTCACTGAAATCATGCATGAAAATTTCCCAAATCTAGAAAAACAAATTTTCAGGTACAAGAAGCTTACAGAACACCAAATAACCTCAACTAGCAACAAGATTTGCCCCAACATATAATCAAAACCTCAGAAATACAACACAGAGAATATTAAAAGCAGCAAGACAAAAAGTCATTATTTTACCAAGACAAACCCATTCGAATTACTATAGATTTCTCAATGTAAACTTTAAAGGCCAGGAGAGCGTGGAACAAAATCTTTCAAGCTTTAAAAGACAGCAAGTGTCAACCCAAGATGTTGTATCCAGCAAAATTATCCTTGAAAACTGAAGAGGAAATAAAATTTTTTCATGATCAACAGTCCCTAAAAAAATGCAAAAAATACTTGCTTGTTCCAATTTCAGTATATGTGCTGTTGAAGCCAGCACTGGAAGGAATCTCTGAGACAGACAGAGACAAGCAGCACTTAAGAACATGGAGGAAAAGAAACATCTAAAGAGAAGTTGTAACAAAGACTGACATCAATCATATGATTGGTGTCCCACTAAAACAGTACCAGCTTTCTCATCAAATCTGTGAAACTTCCCCCATAATTATTATTTTTATTAGTATATTAGTTTATAAAGCATAATATGTATATTCAACATGGAGAATTGGTATAAAATCTTAGTCTGTGAAACTTTTTTGATGTGTATGATATGTATAGATATTTAGCTGGGGATAGGGTAGCAGAAGGCAGTGGTTTTGACTTGGGATATTGTTAGTTCTAAAAACGGCCAGAGTTGATAAATAAGTGGTTCTTGGAGTCTTTTATCTGAATCTGTCATTCAGTGGTAAAGATAAAAGATCTTAGTTCACTGGCTAAGAACTCAGTTGGCTATTAGTTCAACCTGTGATGCTTGTATTTTACTTCTCAATGTCAAGCTCTGTAACTGCATTTGTAACAGTGATCTTACTCATTTCTTCCTGCTCCTCTTTGGGAAAGAACTCTTAAAAATGCTGAAATAACTAAGTAGGCCATTTTATATCTATTGCTTTATGTGTGATATATTTATGATATAGACAAGTTCATTTAATGTGGTGGTTCACTTATTCTGTCTTTGATATAAGTTTAGCCTAAGAAATCTGACTGATATAAGAAATCTTTTATATAACAGCACAATTGATAATAGCCAAATCTTGGAAGAAGCCAATAGTCCCCAGTATAGATGACTGGATAAAAAAGATGTGGTACAGATATACGGTGAAGTACAACTATAACAATGACACACTTGAGTCATTTTTAGAAAAATGGATGCCCTTTGAGACCATGATGCTCAGCAGAATGAATCAGACCCAGAAACTTGAATATTATATGGTTTCTCTTATATGAGAAAACCAAACCATAAAAAAATATAAGAGACATAGAAGAAAGTAAGAAGAGGGGCTTTGTAGGGAGGGAAAGAGAAAGGGGGTGAGAGGGGGGGAAGGGGAAAGGGAGGTGGCATGTTAGAAAAAAAAAAGAGGACTGGAGGAATGGCTCATCAGTGACAGCACCTGCCTAGCAAGCGCCTAAGTACCTGAGTTTGATTCCCCAGAACCACATAAGCCAGGCGTGGTGGTGCAAGCCTGTAATCCCAGCACTAGGGTGGCTGAGGGAGGCAGGCTGTCCTCGGCCCTCAGACAGCTGCTTAATCAGAACCAAGCTGTTTCTGACCCTCGCTGGGCTTCTTCTTCAGACATAGTATCAGAGATCATCTTGCGTAACCTCCGCATTTTATTGATAAGAGAACAGAGGCTGGGAGAGTAGGCGTGCCTTGGCCAAGGTCACCAGGGCAGGGGAGGAGGGAAGGAGCAAGCAGGGCTGGAGGCCAGCTCTTCCGCCTCCAACGCAGGGCCAGGCGCACCCACTCAGCCGCAGAGCCCCACAGCAGAGCCCGGTGTGGGGCGACAGGGATGCAGACAGGTCGCAGGGTGGGCAGCCTGGCGGGGAGGGACACAGCCTCTCCAGCCTGTGCTTGTCCCTCTCAAAAGTAAACAAAGCCGCAGGTGCACTTGCAAGACACAATGCTAGGAGGCAGGTGGCTGTGAGCCACACACACACCCAGGCCCCTAACTGCCCACCCCACTGGGTCCCCGCCAAGGTCCCTGGAAGCACACAGGGCGGTAGGCCGCAGGGCCGAGAGCATGGGCCGAGTGCGGGAGGATGGACAGGACCCAAGCAGGTGGAGTCCACCCCGGTAAAGACCCTAGCAAGATACAGATCCAGCGGCAGGCGTGTGGCAGGAGGGTCACAAATTCAAGCACCTGCCTGGACTACAGAGCAAGACTCTGTCTCAAAGACAAAAAGCATTGGGGGTGGGTGCAGAAACCCAGCAAGGCAGTCCTCCAGCCCCCAGCACCTACTTTCCCCTAATCTGACACAAGCAAGTGACACGCATGCTTCCCACAGCCAGCGCTCATCAAAACAAACAACCCTGACTTACGGAAGACCAAAAAAAGTTTTTTGCACCTTTTTAAATTTAGTTTTCTTTTTTCCTGATACAGCTGAGAGCCCAATGGGCGTCTCACTCTGTAGCCCAGACAACTGGCCTTGGACTCTCAGTGATCCTCCTACCTCAGCCTCCCAAGTGCAGAGGTGACAGGCACCCACCACCACACCTGGCTCTACTCTCCTGATATATGAAACCAATGAGGGTGGACACGTAAATGCTGAAGAAGTTCTGTCCCGATTGGCCATGGGGAGCAGGCTGCTCCCCTGAGAGGGCCCCACTCCTGGTCCCCAGCACGCACCAACAGACCCATCCCCGAGGTGCGGGGTCTCCAGGGCCCTTGGCACCAGCACACCCAGAGCGAGATGCGGGCTCAGGGCACAGGCCCCACCACAAGGTCACAAAGACAGGGACGGAGTAAAGGAGCCAGGTGCAGAAGTACAGCCAGTAAGTGACTTCACATTTACAAACGTCCAACCGGCGCCACATATCCAAACTCCACGCAAAATCCCAACCAGAGCAGACGCGGAACACAATAAATCTTTGGGCCAGACTCCTTTAAATTTGTTCCTCGGCCATGCCTGGGGCTCAGGCCTATGATCCCAGCACTCTGGGAGGCTTAGGTGGGAAGGTCGGAAGTTTCAACACAGCCCGGTCAACTTACAGACTTAGTGGGACCTTGTCTCAAAATCCAACGTGACTAATGAGCCAGGGACATAGCACCAGGGCCTTGGGTTGGATCACCAGGACTGCGGGAAGAAAATGGCTCCTCGTTTTGGAAAAGCGGGTGTGGGCTTCTGGGAAGGCAGGCATGGCCCAGAATCCCAAACAGGTCACTGGACTCCCAGGAAGGGACCATGTGGAGCCTTCACACGACACATGGCACCTCCTTCTGGGGCTGAGAGCAAGATCCAGGGACAGAAGTGACATCACCGACGTGTGTGGTTCAGACATGAGACTGGGACAAGGGTGGCTGGAATCATGTGCCACCACCAACTGTCACTAATGGGTGGCAGACGCTCTTCACTTTGCTCAGTAACTCAATGTACCCGCCCACCAGACAGGATTTGCAAGTCAGCCCCACTACAGGAACAGGGGAAGCATGTGATGTTGTGATGTCCCGTGACTGTTCAAGTGAGAAGGGAGAGGACAGCTAGTCATGATGCCCCAGCCTGTAATCCTAGCATTTAGGAGGCTGAGGCAGGAGTATCGCATAATTCAAGCCCAGCCTAGGCAACTCAGTGAGACTCCCATTTGAAAATCAAAAATAAAAAATGAGGGCCTGGAGGAATAGCTCAGCAGATAAAGCGGTTGAGCAAGCGCTAAGCCAAGCGCTAAGTACCCAAGTTCAATTCCCCAGCACCACATAAGCTGGGTGTGGTAGCGCAT